>PVIR01006298.1:0-66803 GCA_004026965.1 Petromus typicus | reverse complement strand
ATTTAGCTCATTGGTTCTGCCATGTGCCTGGCAAGCGCAAGGTCCCAAATTCAAATCCCAATACCACACATAACCATGCCAGGCGTGGTAGCTCACGCCTGTAATCCCAGCACTCAGGAGGCAGAGGGCAGGAGGGTGGCTATGAGTTTGATGGTAGCCTGGGCTACACAGTGAGTTCAAGGTCAGCCTGAACTACAAAACTAGATGTTGTCTCAAAAAAACTAAAACGAAAAAAAACACAATTACAGGGCTGAGGATTTAGCTCAAGTGGTACCACACCTACCTTGGAAGCACAAGGGTTCGAGTTTGATCCCATGTACAACACACACACACACACAAATATTACAATAAAAGACAGATTTCAGTTAATTCTTCTCAAGAAACTTGCATTTTTTTTTTTTTTTTGCGGTACCAGGGATCGAACTCAGTTCCTTGTGCTATCCAAGGTAGGCTCAGTACCACGTGAGCTAAGTCCCTAGCCCAATACTTGATCTTTGAACACACTTATGACATTATTCTGCAAGAAGTCTTCTTTTGTCTCTCTATGTTGATAAAAACTATGGCGAATACTTCTGCTGATTGCCATTCAGTGGAAAAGCAGGCTTACACAAACACTGTAGTGTATCTTCATCTACTTTATTCACAGGATCTGACACCATATGACTTCTGGCTCTTCTCCAGGATCATAAGGACCATGAAAGGTAAATGTTTTGACTCGATCCAGGACACGAGGCAGACACAACTAAAGACAGGAAGGAGCACCCCAGAATCGCTTTAGAAAGTATCAAGAGTGATGGGATAAATGTGTTTGAAGCAAACAGAAATACTTTGAGAGGGATTAATGGCAATGGATCCTTTACTATAGTAAATGTTTAAATTTAAATATTCATTATATTTTTTCATCATACAAAATACTATAAAATCATAATAACTAAATCAACAGGATACTACGATGAAAACAGAAATGTAGAACAATAACCGAAGACACAGAAACAAACCTAAGCTCTTATTGCCATTGGATTTCTGACAAAGAAGTAAAAAACATGGTGGAGGAAACGAAGCAAAACCAGTCTCTTTAACAAATGATGCTGGAAAAACTGGATATATGCACAAAATTTAAACTAGGTCCCTGTCTCTCATCCTGCACTAAGATCAAATCAAATGGATTGAAGATCTAGTTATAAAAACTGAAATATTGAGACTACTGGAAAACAACATGGGAAAACACTTAAAAGTCATAGGCACAGGCTACAACTTCCTAAATAAGACTCCAAAAGTAAAGGAAATCGCAATATAATTTTTTTTTTTAAAAAGGGACTAAACTAAAAAGCTTTTGCACTGGAAACAGGAAGGACTGCATATCAGAATGATACACACATATCTATGTTTAAGGCACAATTCACAATAGCTGAGCTGTGTAAATAGCCTACATGCCTATTAACAGATGAATGGATTAAAGAAAATGTAGTGTGTATATTGAATAGAATATTACTCAGTCATAAGGAAGAATAAAATCATATCATTTGCAGAAAAAAGGATGGAACTAGAAATTACAGATCATCATGTAACCTGAAACTAGCCAGACTCAGAAAGTTAAATATAATATTTTCTTTTATACAGAAACCTAAAGAGTAAATAATAAAATAAAGAAATTATGACAGACAATCAGGAGGTAGACTTCTGGAGACTAGGATGAGGACTAACGGTGAGGGTTAGGGGAGGAGAAAAGGGAGGAATAGGATTGAAATTGATTTAAGATATGTTAAATGCATTTACCAACTTTCTCAAACAAATTCCACCACTATGTAATATCAACATGCACTAATAAAATAAAAAAGAACATTAGGAAAAACCCAAAAAGAAACAGAAGACAAAAAATGAGTAAGAGACTTCAACAGTCACTTTTGAGAGCATATTGAGATATTCCAATCATGAATATATCCTCAACCTCATTTGTAACCCAAGACATACAAATTAAAGCCACAGTAATGTACTACTGTATACCCAACAGAACGGCTAAAATTTAAAATGATGTATAGTAGTAAATATTGGCAACAATGCTGGATAACTAAAACATAGTTGGTGAGAATATAACTGAATAGTAACTTTCTAAAATTGTCTGGCATCTACTTAAGTTTTATATATGTAATAAGTAATTACACTACTCAGTATAAACCCAACAGGAATGTGGACATATGATACAAAAATAAGAATAGTCACAATAGCATTATTCCTAATAGCTTCAAATTGATAATAACTCATATCCTATCCATTGTAGATGGTCAAATTGTAACATACTCATAAAACAGAATAAGAAACAGCAGTCAAAATTAATGACCAACAACCTTAGAAATCCTGATGTATTATTGGAAAAAATGTTGAATTTTAAAAAATATCAAATCTTGACTTTGGCAAGTTAACCGATATCCTCATTTATATCTCAAAGATAAACATTTTATCTTAGGGGCGGGGGATTTAGCTCAAGTGGTGCTGTACCTACCTAGGGTTTGTATTCGATTCCCTGTATCACACACATAAAAAATATCTCTTAGGATTGTGGTCAGTAGAAAGTGGGATGTTACATCACAAATGCTTAGGGAGTAATTGGCCTAATGAATGTCAAGTATTAGTTATTATTATTATTGGTTTGTTTGGGTCTTTTTGCGACAGGGTCTTGCTATGTAGTTCAGGCTGGCCTTGTTAGCCGAGCCTGCTCTGAACTCAGGGAGATATTCTGCCTTTAGAGTGCTGGGATTACAAGCACGTGTCACAACTCTCAGTTATTACTATTTCTTGACAGGCTACCAGTATCGCAGTTTAAGAATGGAGGCGGGAAACTACAGCGCCATCAAAGGCTTTGATATCAACTGTCATTTTTTTCAAAATCAAGGCGTGGTCTCTTTAAGAAGTCAACCATAACTGAGGCGAGAGGATGCTGGGAAGGCCTACTGGTGCATTTTGGGAAAGGAGGGTGGAGATTAAAGAGTAACAAGGTCCACTCAGTTCTGGAGCATGGTGGGAAAAAAGGGCGGAGACATGCTGGAAAGTGTCATTCTGTTCAGATGAGGAGCATGACGGGAAAAAATGGGCGGAGACCAGTTCTGTGAAGGGCCACTCAGCTCAGTCAGGGGCATGACGGGAAAGAAGGGCGGAGATTTGGGGCTGCACCCGCGCTGTTAGTGGGGAGTTGCTTCCCATGGATCAGATAAAAAAACTCCTGGAAGAGAGGATACTTCTGCTGCTGACGTGGGGCTCATAGGTGTCATCTAAATTCCACTCGTGGCTCCTGTAGGAGCGAGGAGGCGCCTGAAGGTGGGTGCGCTGTGTCGGCCGCGAGAGGGGTGGTGCTTTAGGGCGGGGGAGGGGCGGAGCAGGCCGCATCACGTGATGAGGCGGCGCGGGGCGGGCGTAGCGGGCAGGAGGCCCCTGCCGCAGACCGCCCTCTCGGGGCTAGGTGATCCTCAGTCTTGTGTCTGAAGCTCGCGCTACGCGGGTGGATATTCTTGGCTGGGACGGGGATGTGGGAACTTGTGCTATGCTCTGGAGGGATGAGCGCCGACTAGTTATCGTGTGGTGGCGAGTGGTCAAAAGCTCTTATCTCTTTGGAACAATTTTAAAACATCTGCTCATGTCAGTTCTTGCTTTTTAGTGATAACTTTGGAGAGCTTGCTTTCTGTTGTAGTTTGAATATTTATTTACATTTACTTTTTTGATGAAAGGACTTAACCTTGAAAGGTACAAACAGGTAGCCCACCTTAAGTAAGAATATGCCTATTTACATGACATGAGCTCTGGAGTCTTTAGACAAAGAAATGTGTGAGTGTGAAAGTTGATAAGGCTGCACTTTGAGAAATAAAAGCTGACAGGACCTCCAAATCATAACATTTACTGTATAGAATATTTCTTTTTTTTTCTCCTTTCTTTCTTTTTTTTGGGGAGACAGGGTCTTGCTTTATAGTTCAGGCTGGCCCTGAGCTCAGCCTCAAACTAGCATCACAGCAATCCTCCTGCCTCTGCCTCCCAAGTACTGGGATTACAGGCGTGAGCCACCATGCCCGGCACTATGTTATGTGGTACTGATTGCTGCTGGGCGAGAGTCTCCATGCCCAATATTGTATGTGGTTATCGAGGATCGAACGAGGATCCTTACATTTGCAAGACAGTGGCCGGAACCACTGAGCTAAATCCCCAGCCCCTTGTATGGAATATTTCTTGAGTCGATGTCTCTGACAAGTTCATAATTTCCTCTCCGAACTACTTTCAACATATCAAATACTCCAGGACTTGTGTTTAGAGATACAGTAGTGGAAGCTATTATCAGACTTTTATGTGTCCTAAGCTACTTAAGGAGCAGAAAGGAAGAACAGAGTTAGTGATGGCCCCAGAACTGCTTTTCTTTGCTGAACCCTGAACCTTTGTATATAAACAAGAAGAGACAAACCAAAAACCGACGTACCAATTCTTTATGTTGTGTTTTAGGAGTCCAGCTATCCATTACCAAGAAGAAACCTATAAGTTTTAAAGTGAGAAACGCCTCCAATAAAAAAGTAGAATGAAAGAACCTTTGGATGGTAAATGTAACAAAGCAATGGCACCACAGCAGAAGCTTCTGGACAAAATTAAAGAAGAACCTGACAATGCTGCAGTAAGCAAATATTTCCACTTGATTTTTAAATTTTAACAGTTCCATCTGTTGAACTGAAAACTTGAACTAGTTTCTGGTTTATAAGTGAAAACAACCCAAATGTTTTTGTTTTTTTTTTTTCATTACATGGTTGTTGTGGTGTCTATGTGTCCTGCAGAGTTTATGTGTTGGAAACTTAATTCCCAGTGTGGTATTATTACTGGGGATTGGGATCTAGCAAGAGATAATAAGATCATGGGTGTTTTGCCCTTTTATTTGGTTTCATGTAGTTACCTCAAGAATGATTTCATGAAGTGTGGCTTGTTATAAAAACCAGTTCAGCTCCCTCTTGCTCTCTCAGTGTTTCTTTGGTGCTCTTGCCCTTTCACTTTCTGCCATGCTGTGTTGCAGAAACAACACCTTGACCATATGCAACCCTACTATCTTTGACTCCGTATCTTCCAGAACTGTGAGGAAGAAAATTCTGTGAGGCTGTCTGACAGCAAAACAAAATAGAATTAAGACAGTGGTGGCAGACTTATGGTATATATCTCATGGGGAGCTGTTATCGTTGACTGCTCTAAAAGGTTCGCCATCACCGAACTAAGATAATGATTTAAATAGGTTTTCTGTGCTTTGAATGAAAAAGATCTTGCTAAATATATGATGTCACATATAAATATTTGATGTCATATATACATCATATATGTATAAAATGATATATATTACCACTTTTTCATATTTGGCATTTAAGAAATCTCTTGCATTTGATAGTGTCCTTTAAGTATTCATTGTTCAAGTGCTGGAATCTAGGACAGAATAGTCAGCTTAGTCTCCTCTGTCATGGAGCTTATTGTTGAATAACTAAAGAAAACATTATACAAGTAAGGAATCAAAAATTCTGTATACTATAACAGGTGATTTGGAGGAAAAGCCTAAAACAGGGAATCAGACCTGGCTGTGGCTGGGATTTAAGGGTTGTTAAAGGTCTCCCTGAGGGAAAGACTTGTAAGCTGAAAATAAATGGGCTGGGCGAGGGGCATGAAGAGCGAATGTTTTAAAAACTATCAGCAGGTGGGCTGGGGATTTAGCTCAGTGGTTCCGGCGCCTGTCTTGCAAGTGCAAGGACCTGGGTTCGATCCCCGGTAACCACATACGATACTGGGCATGGAGACTCACACCCAGCAGCAACCAGTACCACATACCACAGTGCCGGGCGTGGTGGCTCATGCCTGTAATCCCAGCACTCGGGAGGCAGAGGCAGGAGGATTGCTGTGATGTGAGTTTGAGGCTGAGCTCAGTGCCAGCCTGAACTACAAAAGTGAGACCCTGTCTCAAAAAAAAAAAAAAAAAAAAAAAAAAAAAAAACTATCAGCAGGTAAGCTGAGTTGGAATAATACGTGGTTCTTTGGAAAAATTGTAAAATCAGTGAGCTACTACAAAAGGTATAAAAATGGTGATGATTTACCATAATAGATGGTTTTACTATATCAGTGTACAATACATACTATATCATAATAATATTGATGTTAATATTTACATATTATTGATCTTTAAGTATGTTTAGAGGGTGCCAGGTATCACTCATAACCATATTATCTCCCTTTTACAAATGAAGAAACCGATGCAGGGAAAAAAAAAACAACCCACCGTTTGTAAATGGCTAATAAGACTGTATTCAAACCACGTATTCAGACTTTAGATCCTCTAGGTAGTATCCTGCTTCTATGGTAAGCCTCTGTGTATAGTTTGAGGCCAGATTTTTCAGAACCTTGTGAGCCTTGTTATCAATTATGGTGTTCATAAGTGAGATGGAAGTATGAAACAGATTTGTGGGATTTTTGTTTTGTTTTATTTTTTGGTACCAGGGATTGATTCGGGACCTCGTGCTTGTGAGGCAGGCACCGGAACCACTGAATTAAATCTCTGGCCCTGAAATGGATTGGTGTTTGTAAAGAGCTTTCTGGCTATCCCTCAGGGTCTAGATTAGAAGCTCCAAAATTAATGTGGAGAATTAATTATTTTGACTGAAGTTTTTCTTCTTGGGCATTTTTTTTTTTTTGCTTTCTACCTGATGTTTATTGATTTTATTGTATAATCAAAATAATATCTTAAAATGATAAAATAAATAAAAATAGTATTTAACATTTCACACCATCAAATAAGCAGTATCATTCCAGGGTGGAGATGCCAGATAGGTTTTGTCTTATTCCTGAATTCCATGCCTTCCTAGAGAGGTGCCAAGATGGGCTTACAAGAAGTATGTGCAGGATGTGGAGATGAGGAGTCCTGGCATCCGTGATGCTTACTTAAATTGTTTCTCTCATTCTGCCAGAAGTAACCATTTGCCAAGTTTCTTAGATTCCACCTTTCAAATCGGTTTTGAAGTTGTCCCTTCCTTTTTCTCCCTGTTTCATTATTTCTTACTGGAATTGTATATACTTCCTACAAATCCTTCTTCTGTCACATACTCCATCAGCATTATAACAAGTGATGGTTGTGCTCTACAGATCTGATATTGCTCCCTTTAAAGACTCTCTATGATAAATCAGTGACATCCAGACCATCCACATTGTCATCACTCGTCCTTCTCATGTTTTCTTTTTTTTTTTTATTTTTAAAGTTTTTTTTTTTTTTTTTTTTTAGGTTTTTGGAGACAGGGTCTTGCTTTGTGGTTCAGGCTGGCCCTGAGCTCAGCCTCAAACTCACATCACAGCAATCCTCCTGCCTCTGCCTCCCAAGTGCTGGGATGACAGGCGTGAGCCACCATGCCCGGCACTGTGGTATGTGGTACTGGTTGCTGCTGGGTGTAAGTCTCCACACCCAGTATTGTTATGTGGTTACCGGGGAATCGAACCCGGGTCCTTGCGCTTGCAAGACAGGCGCCGGAACCACTGAGCTAACTCCCCGGCCCCCTTTTTTAGGTTTTTTGAGACAGGGTCTCGCTTTGTAGTTCAGGCTGGCCCTGAGCTCAGCCTCAAACTCACATCACAGCAATCCTCCTGCCTCTGCCTCCCGAGTGCTGGGATTACAGGCATGAGCCACCGCGCCCGGCCTTCTCATGTTTTCTAATCCGTGCTCCTGTGAACTGTTTGCAGGTCACCCACAATGTATTTTGTGCAGTGTTACTTCCATGCTAGGTAATCTGACAAAAATTTCTACTCCTTTAAGAGCAAGTTTAACTGTCACTCAGACATAGAATTATTTGTTTCTTCTGCTTTTAGTGCATGTGACTTTTATTATGGCATCAGCTACTCAGTGAATTTTGTTTTTATGCTGATTGTGCTAATCCTGTCATCCTCTTTTCCTTCAACGCCTTCCCTTTCATTCATATCTTCAACTACATTCTTTGAAGCCAGAGATTGATCTTGAACTAATCCCTAATTCCTAGCACAATGACTGGCTTAGAGTACATGTTCAGTAATCAGAATAGAAGAGGTTCTGTTTTATATAGAGAAAAAAAGTGTAAGGGATTAAGTGCTTTCCAAGTGTTCCCAGTTGGAATACAAACCTACTTTTTTTTCCCTCCTTACGATCTAGTATTTCTTTCATTTTACCTTGTTTGTTGTATATAAACTGAGCAAGTACTGAGCTGTAAGTTTTTTCTGAATACAGAATTATGATAATGGAAATTTCCCTGCCATCTTCAAATGACAAGTATGTGGGGACCTTTTTTGTTCTTCTTGGTTTTTATTAATCCTGCATGAGAAGGCTATATTTTTTCATGATTAAGTTTGTGGGCTATGATCGAAGGGCTAGTTAAATAAATTGTACATGAGATTTTCCATGCTACACGGATGAATCTCATTAGATTATTGGAAAGTAAGAGACAAATCTGAGATGTTTAATATCTGACATAGTAAGAGTTTGTTTTGGGTAGTAAGAGTTGAGCTTTCCAATTTTTCTGTACATTTTTATTTCTGCGTATTAGAATACATAACACTTGAACACTGTTGAAAGCAGTTTGCATATATTAATCCACATGCTGCTCACACCTAGAGTTACATGTTGTTTCTCTTTTCATGTTACACATGGGGAGCTGAGACACAGATATTAACTTGTTAACAGTCACACAGTGAAGGATGCTTGACATTTATGAAGCAGTTTATTTTAGCGGGTCACAGTGGTGTATTTCTGTACTGCCAGCTATGCAGGAGGACAGCAAGTCAAGTTTGAGGCCAGGTTGAGCAATTTAGTGAGATCCTGTTCAAAAAAAATTTTAAAAAGCCAGGTGTGGCACAGGCCTGAATTTTGAGCACTTGGGAAGCTGAGGAAGGAGAGGACCACTGAGAGTTCGAGGCAAACTTGGACCACATAGGAAGTTCAAGATCATCCTGGACTACATAACTACATAACAAGATCTTGTCTCAAAATAAAAACAATAAAAAACAAAGATCTGGGATGCAGCTCAGTGACGCAGTGTTTAGTATGCCTAAGGTCTGGGCCTAATTGTATTGAGTTAGGGGAGGATTCAAAGTGCAGAAGCAGAGAAAAGTACTTTTAGAGTTTTAGAGTTTGGTCATAAAGGAAAGAAGAAGATAAAGTAGTTACTTTAAAAATTTTTTTATCTTTTGGTTTTAGGGTTTTGCTGTGTAGTTAAGGTTGGCCTTAAACTCACTACATAGTCCAGGCAGACCACAAATTCTCAACAGTCCACCCGCCTCAGCCTCTTGAGAGATTGCAAGGGCAATTCTTAAGAGGAGAGATTTATAAACCAAGAGGGAAAAATATATGGAGACTGAGGAAAGTAAAAATAAGGAAGAATGGACTGGAATGCACAAGAAGAGAGAGGGAAGGGAATCCAGAACATAAGCATCCTTTTAGCTGTGATTAAGAATGTTGCTTTTGGGCTGGGGAGTTAGCTCAGTGGTTCCGGCGCCTGTCTTGCAAGCGCAAGGGCCCGGGTTCGATTCCCCGGTAACCACATAACAATACTGGGCGTGGAGACTCACGCCCAGCAGCAACCAGTACCACATACCACAGTGCCGGGCGTGGTGGCTCACACCTGTCATCCCAGCACTCGGGAGGCAGAGGCAGGAGGATTGCTGTGATGTGAGTTGGAGGCTGAGCTCAGGGCTAGCCTGAACCGCAAAGCGAGACCCTGTCTCAAAAAACCTAAAAAAAAAAAAAAAAAGAATGTTGCTTTTTCCTGTAAGGTAAGAGGACAGTTGGCCGATCATTTTGTAGTTAAGATGGAGGAGAGAATCAGGAGGTTGAGGGAGTTCTTAGTTGCTTATTTTTAGCTGGAGAAGTTGAAACATCTGTGAGCAGGAAATATACAAGGTTTGGGTTTGTGAGTTACTTAAAACAATTACTGTGTGAAGTAAAAGTATTAAGAGATTGAGAAGATAAAGCAAATAGCTTTTTAATAAGTATTCTTTCTGATAAGTAAAAAGAGGTGTTTATAGTATGCTAAACTTCTTTTTTTTTTTTTGAGACAGGGTCTCGCTTTGTGGTTCAGGCTGGCCGAGCTCAGCCTCAAACTCACATCACAATCCTCCTGCCTCTGCCTCCCAAGTGCTGGGTATAGTATGCTAAACTTCTGCTCCTTGCAATAAATAATTGCTTAGGTATAGAATAATGTTTAAGAACATCCAGTTGAATGGGCTTGTATTCATTCACTCCACAAATATTTATTAGATGCTATAATTATGAAACTAGTAACTATGAGAGCTCCCATTTTTATTTGTCCATCATTATCCTATATATTTTATTAAATAGATACTTCCATGTGTTGGCTTATGAATTAGGTAATATCATCTTTATCTTATTCAGATAAGAAAATTGAAACTAAGAAAGATTCATTTATTCACTTAAGAATCAAGATTGTGGGCCAGGGATTTAGCTGAGTGGTTCCGGTACCCGCAGGCACAGGGTCTCCAGTTTGATCCTCGGGAACCACATACATCAGTGCCAGGTGTGGTGACTCACACCCACCAACAATCGGTACCACATACCACAATCCAGGGTGAGGTGTCTCATGCTTGTAATCCCAGCATTCGGGAGGCAGCAGCAGGAGAATTGCTGTGAGTTTGAGGATTGCCTGGGCTACGTAGGAAGCTCAGGACCAGCCTGAAATACAAAGCAAGTCCCTGTCTCAAAAAAAAAAAAAAAAAGTCAAGATTGCATCTGTTTGTTTTCTGTTAGAATCCATTATCTTCTTTGCTGTGTTATATTTACCAAGCTGTGTGTTGGATATATAGGGGTGAAGAAACAGATATATTTTCCATACATAGTGGATCTAGTTCTTTCAGTCTAGTGTGTGGGATTGTGTTAGCCATTAATTATAATCCAAATAAATGTGAAATAATGTTATGGTAAGTGCTGTGAGAGAAAGGAGATGGGAGAAACGAGAGCAAAGGAACTTAATTTCAAGCTCAGGGCCAGAGTTTGAATTCCTATAGCAGTGATGCTGCATTTTTACATCTGTGAGGGAGATAGCATGGGTTTTGGAACTGAGACACCTGGGTCTGTTTATTTTTGTGTATTTACTGACTTTGTGACCTGAGATAAATTATTGAACATCTTTTCTTGCCTATAAAGAAACTATTCATTTAGTTCCTGTCCAATAGACAGCACCTCTTTTGGTTGCATAATATATATAATGGGAAATTCATGCAGTGGTTCCTCATTTTAGTATTTCATTGTCTAAAGACATTTCAAAGTTAATTTTGAAATTGACAAGTTTGTTCTGCTGAGTGTGAAATATCACTACTGTTTATTACTGTTTTTCAAAGAAGTCAGGCTATAGTTTTAGGTTATCTTTTATTTAATTGGTTCTATTGGTACATTTTATGTACACGTTATGATCACAATCGACATTGAGTAGGTTATCTTTTTAAACTTTGTTTAAAAGATACATATTTAATGTATTCGAAAATTGTATTTTATAGTATTACATTTTGAAGAATATGTTAAACTGAATGCGGTGGTTCATGCCTATAATCTTAACCCTTGGGAGGCAGAGACAGGAGGTTCAATGTTCAGCCAGTACAGGCTACCTAATGAGTTCAAGGCTAGTCTGAACTGCATGGTGTCTCAGCTCCCTTTGAATATATTAAGGATTAATCTGATTTAGACTGATGATTTTGTGTATAGTGAGCAGATTGCATTGACGTTCTTGTATCTTTTCTGCTGTGAATAGATATGACAGCTGGTAAGTCTGTTGACAACAATGAACTAATTTAGCTCTGAATTCTGAATTCATATTTAACTTTATCACGCTTGTAAATGCATCCTAAAAATCAAATAGTATATAAGATTGGAACAGCCATGTATTATACATCAAGTTTACTTTAAAAGTGATCATATTGGGCTGGGGATTTAGCTCAGTGGTTCTGGCGCCTGTCTTGCAAGCACAAGGACTCAGGTTTGATCCTGGAAACCACATACAACAATGCTGAGCATGGAGACTCACGCCCAGCAGCAATCTGTACCACATACCACAGTGCCAGTCCTGGTGGCTCACGCCTGTAATCCCAGCACTCGGGAGGCAGAGGCAGGCGGATTGCTGTGAGTTTGAGGCTGAGCTCAGGGCCAGCCTGAACTACAAAAGCGAGATCCTGTCTCAAAAAAAAAAGTCAAACTCACCAAAAAAGGATTATATTTAAAAAATAAACATAACTTTAAAAAATATTTTCCAGTTCTGAAAGTGTCTTTGCAAGGAGTAAATCTAGTAAATACATTATAAATTTTGATGATGATTAGGTAATGTTAAGTGATGAATATGATGGCATTAGTATTTGACTGATTTTCTGGTTTACTTAAATACATTTATCTCTTTCTTTCTTGATCTTTTTAAAAAAGGAGTATGCACATGCCCAACAGCCACAAACTCAAGGAAGTGAACTAAAAATCAGTGCTGTATTTTCAGTTAACGAAAGTCCTCTGGGTAAGAAACTGAACTGTCAAAGCTAATTACAGTTAATATTGTTTATTCTGTCTAGTAAAATTAAAAGAAAGCACTTTTGTTATCTTTTTATGTGTTTCCAACATTGAAGGCTAATTTTATAAGCATAAAAAAATAGAATAAAATTACATCAAAATATGATCCATATAGTGGGAAAATGTATCATTTCACGAAACTTTTTTATTTTAGTTACTTGTCAATAGTTGAGTGTTTTGTTTTGCTTTGTTTTGAGACAGGGTTTCAATTTGTAGTTCACAGTGACCTTGAATGCATTATGTATCTCAGGCTGGCCTTGAACTCATGATAAGACTCCTATCTCAGCCTCCTGAGTACTAAGATCACAGGTGTGTGCCACCATGCATGTCCTGTGTCAGTTACTAAATTATGTACACCTCCCTACTACATACATATATATGCATATATATGTATAAATACATATGAAGTAAGTTACAACTTAAAATGTAATCCTTTTAATAGGTTATGGTTAAAAAAAACTTGAAACCTCTTGTTTTGGAGAATTTATTATTACTTCATTAGTATTGGATTTCATGGCATTGGATTTCAAAACTGAGAAAATTTTACTATTAAAGAGTATATTTGCCTTCATTTTGATACTAAAACATTTTTTTTTTCCATATTTTGTTTTGCTAGCTCAACAGTGGACCCCAGGCCTTCAACTTTCTCTCCCATCATCCACCCCAAATATATTGGTCCCTTCATTTCTGGTTTTTTGTTCTGGTTGTAAAAAAATGCTTCTAAAGGGGCAAACTGCATATCAGAAGACAGGATCCTCTCAGCTCTTCTGTTCTACACGATGCATCACTGGATTTTCTTCACCTGCCCGCCTGCCACCTCCTCCCAAGAAAACCTGCACAAACTGTTCCAAGTACCAAATACTTAATGACATTCCTTTTCACTTTACTTTTTAAAATGTGTACATAGTTTAGTTCAAAGATACTAGTACTACTTTAAATATATTGAGCACATTACCATGAAATTTGCTCTTCAGCTTTGGAAATTTGCAAATTAACTAAGTTTTTCAACATCAGATAATTGACTTCGTGTCGAAGTATTGCTTAGACCAGTTTTTTTTTTTTTTGGAGACAGGGTCTTGCTTTGTAGTTCAGGCTGGCCCTGAGCTCAGCATCATCACAGCAATCCTCCTACCTCTGCCTCCCGAGTGCTGGGATTACAGGTGTGAGCCACCATGCCCGGCACTGCGGTATGTGGTACTGATTGCTGCTGGGCATGAGTCTCCACACCCAGTGTTGTATGTGGTTACCGGGGGATCATACCCTGGTCCTTGCACTTGCAAGACAGGCACCGGAACCATTGAGCTAACTCCCCGGCCAGCCTAAACCAGTTTTCTGCCTCTCTTAATGTAAATTTTACTTTGGAAAGAAAGAAACGATTTGTGGAAGTTACAGAGCCACTTGTATATCTTGTAACTGTGAACAGCAGCTATTTAAGATTATTTAACAGTCATAGTTATTTAATTCTTTAGAAGGTAAAAACTTGTAAGAGGTCATGATTACAGATGTTTATTTTTAATATCCTTGTGAACTTTCATGAGGTCATTATTGCTTTGTTGTAATGCTTAGAAGAAAAGAAAGGAAGAAATAACAAAGTCACATAAACTTTTTCTGACTTACTCTATTTGAAGAATTTGGCATGTTTGCTTATTTCTGTGGTATTACAGTTTCACAGACGTACTATAAGGTTCTAGCTCCAGCCAAATTTCATCTACTGGAGCCAGTGAGACTAGATTCAGGAGCCACCTACAGTCCCATGCCATGAGATACATGTCTTCTTGCTGACCAGCAGCTGCCATGAGCAGAAACAGAAGTGAAACAGTAGATGACATCTTTATAATTTGTGTTAGTGGTGGTCACTAACATAGAGTAAGAAAAGTTAAGCCCTCCATTTTATTGCTAGAGATAGTGGTAGTAGATTGCTTACACAGCATGCTAGAGGCCTTAGGTTAGATCCCCAGTACTGCCAAAAGGAGAGAGAATGAAAGCCACAGCCAGAGATTTGTGAGTTCAGGACCAACCTTTGCTACAAAGTAAGACCTTGTCTCAAAAAAAAAAACAACTTGATTTTAAAATTGTAGTTCTGTGCTTAAAGTAGCTGAGTGATCTTGGGCTAGATATTTTAACTTCTCTGAACCTCAGTTTTTTAGTTGCAGATAATATGTAATATCTAAGTTTTGTTTATTTCTTTTTTTTTTTTTTTTACAGAGTCCGATATCTAGTTCAGACTGGGCTTAAACTGTGGCCCCTAACGTGGGTGGTAACCCTGCCCCCACCTCCAGAGTGCTAAGATTATGATGTGTGCTACTAATTCCTAGGGTTTAGTAGCACAGAGTTAACATGAAGCTTATCACATAGCAAGTGTGCTTTTATTAATATGATAAATTTTAAATCATGATATTGTACTAACAATGTAATATTATGTATATGTAACACAGTTTATAGGCCTTTTTTTTGACTTTTAGAGATATATAACTGTTTATCTGCTTGATGTGTTAATTTGTTATATATTTTTGTTTCACTTTTTGAAAATAAAGTCTTACTATATACTTTAGGTTGACTTTGAACTCATTTTGTAGTCCAGGCAGGCTTTGAACTCAAAGCAGTTTTCCTGCCTCAGCCCCCTGAGTGCTGGGATTGCAGGTGTATGCTATCATATACAGCTAGCCTAAATTATCTAATAGTTAATGCTGCTAAGATGAAAAAATCCAACTAAGGAAAGAGAGAGATTTTAAAATATAGTACCTAAGGGTTGGGGATTTAGCTCAGTGGTTTGCACCTGCCTCGTAAGCACAAGGGCTCGGTTAGATCCCTGGTAACCACGTACAACAGTACTGGGCATGGAGACTTAGGCCCACCAGCAATCAGTACCACATACCACAGTGCCTGGCTTGGTGGCTCACATCTGTAATTCTAGCACTTGGGAGGCAGGGGCAGGATTGCGGTGATGTGAGTTTGAGGCTGAGCTCAAGGCCAGCCTGAAATACAAAAAGAGACCCTGTCTCAAAAAAAAAAAAATAAGAAGTATTTTACCTAAATATTCTCCTTTGCTCTAAAATGTCTTTAGAACACTTTAATACATTACCATTTTACTTAAACTGGTATGAAAGAATAAATTTAGTTTCCTATTTTGAAGATATTTTGTTTCATTATATTAAATAACAATGAATTAAAAAATTTTTTCCAGTGCTGGAGGATTGAAGTCAGAGACACTATCATTGAGCAATACCCACAGCTTCAGATTTTTGATTTTTCTTTTTTTAAAAGTTTTTAGACAGCTTGCTAAGTTGCCTTGTTACATTCAAACTTGAAATCCTCTTGTTTTAGCATTCTTGAATACTCAGTTTCCTGAATACTAAATTTCATAGAACTAGTCAGTTATTTATGGTCTTCCTGTTTCATTTATAGCTAAATTCTATATATCATGCTAATTTTTATATTAATATTTGGTATATCTTGTTTTCTCAGATCTTAATTTTTTGAAAAAATTTATTCACTGTCGCATTCGTGCTTCGACTTTTTTTTTTGAGACAGGGTTTCACTTTTGTAGTTCAGGCTGGCCCTGACTTTAGCCTTGAACTCACAGCAACCCTCCTGCCTCTGCCTACGGAGTGCTGGGATTACAGGCATAAGCCTTCAGTCTGGCACTGTTACATGTGGTACTGATTGCTGGTGGGCCTGAGTCTCCATGCCTGTCATTGTTGTATGTGCTTACCGGGGATTGAACCCTGGCCCTTGAGATTGCAAGGCAGGCACTGGAACCACTGAGCTAAATCCCAGCTGCATGCTTCTACTCTTGGCAGTGGCTGGGTATCAAAGGACATATGTTTTGAGGTCTGGAATTGTGAGATGGCCACTGAATCTAGTCCCATTGGCTCCAGCAGATGAAATACTTTTGCCATGAGCATCTGGCTGGTTATATTTTATATGTAGTTCTCCATCCACATAGCTAATGGAGATTATAAACTTCATTTTAGTATGTGAAGAAATTAAATCATTAATTGCCTTACTCATCATCACTCAGCCACAAGTAACAGAACTAATCATTAAATCCAGGTTTCCTGATGCTTTATCCCACAGTATAGTAGCTTCCCCCTAGTAAATATTGTTTTAGCTTACAAAGAGGAAAGAGCTACAGTTGTTATATGTTTCATTTTGACTTTGTTACTTATTTTTAGAGACCTTTTAAATCCAAAGGATGTGATCACAACTCAGTTTGAAAATTCCGCTGCTAGCAAAGATTTCTGCAGTCAGTCATGCCTGTCTTCCTATGAGCTAAAGAAAAAACCTGTTGTTACCATATATACCAATAGTTGTTCAACTAAGTGCAGTCTGTGTCAGAAAAATGCTGATGTAAGTTACACTTTACTTTTATTGAGATTTGGTTCAAAGATTAGAGACATTTTAACTGGCCTCTGATAATTTTGTGTCTGTGTATGTGTGTGTGTGTTTCTGTTTCCTAGACTCGATTTGAAGTTATGTATCAAAATGTGGTACATGGCCTTTGTAGTGATGCTTGTTTTTCGAAATTTCATTCCACCAACAATCTCACCATGAACTGTTGTGAGAACTGTGGGAGCTATTGCTATAGTAGCTGTGGACCCAGCCAATCCCAGAAGGTTTTTAGTTCAACAAGTGTCACAGCGTATAAGCAGGTATGAACATCAGTCTGTCACAGATAGTTAAAACTAACCCTAAATTATGCATATAGATGAACTGCAGAATAAAAAAGTGACCTCTTCCCATCCTTTCATCCTCATGTGATATTTCCTGTTCAGAAAAATAGGATAGATTTTCTTACTGTAGCGACGATTGCAGAATGAGATGATATAAGTAAAATAAGCCAGTTTTTAAAGTTCTAATTTTGACTGAGAATTTATAGATGTAACTCCACAATTTGTTGTGTGAAATATTTTGTAAAATAATAATGAAAAATCCTTATTGTAAATAAACTGAACAAGTTGAAACATGGTAAAAAGCAGTGAATCTCAGGTAAAAATCAGTGAATCTCAAGCACATATTTTTTTCATTTTAAAATGCATTTTGGAATGAATTACAATTATTTTGGCAAAACCATCCTATTAAAATATTTTAACATTTATTGCAATAAATAGTGAATTAATTTGATTGTAAATATATCACTGTGTCAGTTTATTACTGAGTGATATAGATTTTTAACAAAGTCTCATCTAGGTATGGGGACACAGGCCTGTAATTGCAGTACTTGGAAGGCTGAGGCAGGAGGATCACTTCTAGGAGCCTGTTTAAATAAAACCAAAAGGAAAAAAAAGTTATCTTAAAAATAAATTAGAGTAAAAAATATTTTCAGTTAGCAAATCTTTGATTTGTTAATTTCCATGATCAGTTGGAATATTTATTTTTATATTCATCATGAAAAAGTATCTTGGACCAGGCATTTAGCTTAGTGGTTCCTTGCACTCAAGTGCAAGGTCCTGAGTTGATCTGGTAACCACAATGCCGGGTATAGTGAGTCACGCCTATAAACCCAGCACTGAAGAGGCAGAGGCAGGAAGATTGCTGTGAGTTTGAGGCTGTTCTGGGCTACATAGTGAGCTCAGGGCCAGCTTGAACTGCAAAGCAAGACCCTGTCTCAAAAAAAAAAAAAAAGGTATCTCTTACCTGGGAATCATCATTTTTGGGAGTCTGGTTATTGATGTCACAGTTAATGATTTAATAAAACAGTTCCATCCTTAATCTTTAAAAATAATATTGTAGTGGGGGCTGGGGAGTTAGCTCAGCGGTTCCGGCGCCTGTCTTGCAAGCGCAAGGGCCCTGGTTTGATTCCCCGGTAACCACATAACAATACTGGGCGTGGAGACTCACGCCCAGCAGCAGCCAGCACCACATACCACAGTGTGTGGCATGGTGGCTCACGCTTGTCTCCCCAGCACTCGGGAGGCAGAGGCAGAATTGCTGTGATATGAGTTTGAGGCTGAGCTCAGGGCCAGCCTGAACTACCAAGTGAGACCCTGTCTCAAACAAACCTTAAAAAAAAAAATTGTACTGTATCAAGTGCATAAATAAGGTTTGTCTTTTCCTGGAAAGATTATGTCAAATTTTACATTTCTGTTTGCTTGCCACTTACTCTTACTGAGAAACAATCTAATGTATCAGTGACAGGATTAGCAGTCAGGAGCTTCAGGTTCATAGTATAATCCTACTTGTGTTTATATTGTGATTTACTTGCCTCAGTTCTCAGGATTTAAGCCAAGACCTTGTGTGTGCTAGGCCAGCTCTGTACTATTGAACTATACTTCCAGCCCTTGTCCATGTTAAATTTAATTTAAACTTCTTGTTAATTTAATTTTTTAAAGTACTTCACTGTGTTACTGAAAGAATTCTAAGATATAGTGTATAAACATTGTTTATCATGGGATTGGCTCATGGTAAACATTCAAAAAGTAGTAAATGATAGCCACTATTATTATTAAACATGAGTAAACTTACAGACAGATTTGATTATGAAACTTAGCTTGAAAAATAGGTAGTTCAGTAGCATCCTTGTTGTGTATTAAATATCATTTCTGTCTCTTGCTAAACAGTCTTAAAAATTAAGTAGCCATGAGCTAGGGGTTTAGCTCAGGGGTTCCGGTGTCTACCTTGCATGTGCAGGGGCCTGGGTTCAATCCCTGGAAACCACATACAATAATGTTGGATGTGGTGACTCATTCCCACCATCAATGAATATTACATACCACAGTGCTGGGCATGGTGGCTCACACCTGTAATCCCAGCACTAGAGAGGTAGAGGCTAGGCTGAGTTCAGGACCAGCCTGAACTACAAAGCGAGACCCTGTCTCAAAAAAAAAAAAAAAATTAAATAATCGTAAAGTTGGTGGACTCTGTCTGCTGATCATGTTCTGTACTGCGTATGACCTTTAGGTTCACGGACTACCTGGTTCCTTCTGGTTATTCGTGATGAAAAAACTGTCCCATTCATTACGTGTAACTGTTTTGTTGTTACTAAAATATCTAATTTTTATCTAATTTTCTTTGGTTTATATTTTATTTTTGTCTGAAAGAGCTTGTGTTTCCCACACCTTAACCTTTTAAAACAGCCTAATTTTGGTGTTGGCTCATTGTTGTGTTGGTAAGTAGCCTTTTCTTTTTTGGGACAGTATTTAAATACACACTTATACTAAGTATCTGAATATCATTTTATTTTCTTAATAGAATTCAGCCCAAACACCTCCATATGCCCTGGGGAAATCACTGAGGCCTTCAGCCGAAATGATTGAGACTACAAATGACTCAGGAAAAACAGAGCTTTTCTGCTCTGTTAATTGCTTATCTGCTTACAGGGTTAAAACTGTCACTTCTTCAGGTAATATTTAAATTTGATAAATTTGTAGATTTAATAATTATTGAAGAAGACCATAACTCCATTTCTCTCATATTCTTAGAAATTAAATCCACCTATGTGGTTAATCAAAGAACTGATTTTTTTTAGTGTGAATAGTTGTACATATTTTACAGTTTCATGTATGAGAAGACAATTTTGTGTAAGTAGGAGTTGAGGTTAGTCGTAGTTAGATGTAGAGCTGATTATAAAGTTTGTTGACTGTGTGTGTGTGTGTGTGTGTGTGTGTGTGTGTGTGTGTGTGTGTGTTTATTACAGTTGGCTTTCTATATCTGTGGGTTCTGTTTTCATGGATTCAACCAAGCCAACAAAAAAATACTCAGGAGCAAAAGTTGTATCTGAACCGAACATGTAGACTTTTTCTTGTTATTACTCCCTACATAGTATGGTATAGCAGTTATTTACAAAGCATTGACATTTCATTAGTTACCATAAGTAGTGTAGAGATGATTTAAAATATACAAATGGATATTTTTGTATACAAATACTATGCCATTTTACATATATAGTGAGTACTGGCAAACTTTGGTGTCCTTGGGGAGTCTTAATCTAAACACATAAGGACACCAAAGGATGGCTGTAGTGTTTGTTGTTGTTCTTTTACTTCTAGAATATTGGGTCATTTCTTCACTTGGGTAATGTATTCATTGTTTTTTTATTTCACGTTTTGTCATCAAGGTGTCCAGGTTTCCTGTCACAGTTGTAAAACCTCAGCAATCCCTCAGTATCACCTAGCCATGTCAAATGGAACTATATTCAGCTTCTGCAGTTCCAACTGTGTGGTGGCTTTTCAGGTATGATTGAAGGTAGTATTTCATGTGAGTAGTTGTTTTAGGCGAAATGTTGGCTGCTGAAGGTCTATGCTTAGAAAAATTTTTTGTTTTTTTTTTTTTTTTTTTTTTTGAGACAGGGTCTCGCTTTTGTAGCTCAGGTTGGTCCTGAGCTCCTGTTATGTAGCCCAGGAAAACCTGGAACTCACAGTAGTCCTCCCTACCTCTGCCTCCCAAGTGCTGGGAGTACAGGCGTGAGCCACCACACCTGGCATTGTTTTTGCTTTTTGAGACATCTTGCTATATAGTTCAGGCTGGCCTTGAACTTATTATGTAGCTGAGGGTCACCTCACACTCACAGCAACCCTCCTGCCTCAAGCTTCTCAAGTTCTGGGATTATAGATGTGTGTCAACATGCCTGGCTTATACTAAGAAAAATTTAAATTTCAATTATAAATTATATATTTCAGCCCCGATGTTGGGCTGACTCCTTGGAGGTCCTTCTGTAAGGTACCCTTCCCTTCACTTTCTCCCGGGCTCCTTACGTGTGAAGTGGGGTGTGGATTGAGTAGGTTGTATGGTGCTGAATGGTAGCCTATTGTAGCTCTTATGCCACTTCCTCGTCCAGATATCTAAGACTCGTTGGCATCAAATTGTAAGCTTCCACTTGTTCCATTATTTCCTCACCTCAGTCCGCACAAAGAAATAGAATTTAGTGGTCCCACAATGGGGGATGCCTGGCGTGATATCGTTGGCTCCAGGAGTAAGAGTCTGCTGGTGGCCACTGTTGTAATGGCCACTAGGAATTGGTTACTTCAGAGCTTGCAGGAAAAGCGTACCTTGGGAGATAAAAAAGACATGCTAAATTAGTTAGATGTCTTTAAAATGCCCAGATTCTAGTCTTTTATCTTTCACTGTTCCATTTTCCATTCTTCTATATTAGAAGTATGTCACTGAAATGCTTTCTTTTAGAAATAAGATGTATAAAATTTGAGGCAAAATTAATCTATTAAAATGAAAAAGTAAAAATCAGTGTTACCTTATTTCTTTGTTGATAAGATCTTTGCTTTATTTATGTTCATTCAGAATGTATTTAACAAGCCAAAAGGAGCAAACTCTTCGGCCATACCCTTGTCTCAGGGTCACATGATTGTGAGTGCACCATCCAGGCCGATAGTGTCAGCGGGAAGAGGTGGCACTCCTTCTTCCGGTTCCGTCAGTGGTGCAGCCCCGGCCAGCCTCCAGACTCCAGCTGAGCAGTCCCAGCAGCTTGCTTTAGCCCATACACTTGTGAAACTCAAGTGTCAGCACTGTAACCAGATGTTTGCCACAAAGCCAGAGCTGCTTTTCTACAAGGTACAGTGCAGCTGTGAAGGATTACCTCTAGTAGATGCATTTCTGTCTCTTTGACAGTTACTCAGTTAGCTTTGAAATGTGAAGAAAAAACTTTTCTCCCATTGAATTTCATACTTTTTAACATATTAGGTTTCTCATAAAAGAAATCATGTGATATTTAAACTCATTTGTCTGATTTATTTCAGTTAATATCATTGTCTCAGGATATGTCCCTTTTCCTACCAATTGCTCAAGTTTATTCTTCATGGCAGAAGAGTACTTCATTGTGGGGTTACATGCTGGGATTGCAGGCATGAGCCACCACACCTGGCATTTTCCTTTATTTGTTCATCTGTTGATGGACATATAGGTTGCTTCCAAGATTCGGCTATTGTGAATTGTGCTGCTAATGTGATTATACATATATCTCAGTAATATAATGTCTTTAACTGTTAGAGATCTAAGAATAGCTGGGCAAAATGGATTCTCATTTTTTTGAGGAATCTCAAAGGTTTCTTAAAGATAAAGCAGCTGTTCAGCTAGATTTCAATGACTGTCATTTCTCTGCAGGGCAGAATGTTTCTGTTCTGTTGCAAGACTTGCTGTGATGAATACAAAAAGAAAAATAAAGTTATGGCCATGTGTGACTACTGTAAACTGCAAAAAATTATAAAGGAGACTGTGCGATTCTCAGGAGTTGATAAGCCATTCTGTAGTGAAGGTAAAGAAAAAAGTTTAGTTTTATCCACATAGTGCACTATATAATATAAATAATTCATAATTATTTGGGCAAATAATACAGAACTAATTTTCAAATAATTTTTCTCTGAAGAGGTCTGATTTGAGCATTTTTATGTTAGGTTTATACTTCAGTTTAATGTCTATCTTTTTCTTGGATATAGTGGTGCACATCTGTAATCCTAGCTTCTTGGAAAGTTGGAACAGGAGAGTCTTAATCTCAAAAAAATACAAAGGGCTACATATATAGCTCAGTGTGAAGGCTCTTGAGTTCAGTCCCCAATAACCCCTCAGTTTTTTAATTTTTATTTTTGTTAGTGCTGAGGATTGAACCATAGTCTTCACACATGGCAGGCAAGCACCTGCCGTTGAGCTACAACAACCCTACCCCTAAAGTCTGTCTTCTTAAAGGTTGCAGTAATTTCAGTTTAAAAAAAAAAAAGCTATCAAAGTAGAATACTACTATAAAAATCTTTTACATTAAGCTGTAACATCATGGATTTTATTCTTGTACTTGTTTGTAAAATGGAGACTTTAAGCAATTGCTACTACTTGGTTTAAGAAATATTTATACCTATGTTTGTGAAACAGATGGTCTAATAGAGTATATTTAAATGGTGATAGGAGTTTGTTCTGTGAATGTAAAGAATATTCTTTAATCTGGAGGCAAGTAATTGTGTCATGTATTTAGAAATTAAAGTTTATGTCTGTATTTGTTTAAAGTTTATGTGTAAGACCATAGAAAATAAGTTTATCTCATTGAAGTTAATGCGAATGTGATGTTTTCTTCGTTTTGTCCCTTCTTGTGCTCAGTTTGCAAATTTCTCTCTGCTCGGGACTTTGGAGAAAGATGGGGAAACTACTGTAAGATGTGCAGTTATTGTTCCCAGACATCTCCAAACTTGATAGAAAATCGATTGGAGGGCAAATTAGAAGAATTTTGTTGTGAGGAATGCATGTCCAAATTTACAGTTCTTTTTTATCAGGTAAATGTGATATAGTGATTTGTTTTCTGAAGTTAGTACAAATTATTTTCAGTATGTTCAAATATATGGGGAAAAATGTATTTAGAGTCGAATATAAAGATAAAATCTTTGGAAAAAAAGAGTAGAAGATTTCTGGAGACTATGTTGGTTGCGGTTATTTATCTTTTACTTATTAAATTTGTGTATCTTTGGTACATTGTAACAATTCAATAAGCATATATTGTGTGTGTTTCCAAATCAGGGTAATAAATATTTCGGTCTCTTTAGCTATCAGTCATTTTCTTAGGTTAGGAATTTCATGCTCTTCTGTGCCTTTTATTTTTGCTTTCTTAAAAGGCACGTTGACCTTGTTTGAAACTTTGAATTCTTTTAGGTTAGAACTTTACATAATGTTGCCCTAGGTGGCTGTCTCATTCAGGTTACACAGTGAAACTCGAAGTTAGACCTTGTTCTCATTTTGTAGGTTAGAGGACAGTGACTGACAACCTTACCAGCTTACTTTTTTTTTTTTTTTGAGATGGTCTCACTTTTTGTAGTTCAAGCTGGTCCTGAACTCAGCCTTGAACTCACAGCAATCCTCCTGCCTCTGCCTCCCGAGTGCTGGGATTGCAGGTGTGAGCCACGACACCTGGCACTGTGGTGTGTGGTTAGCAGGGATGAACCTGGGACCTTGCGCTTGCAGGGCAGGCACCAAAACCACTGAGCTAAATCCCTGGCCCCTAGCTTACTTTTTTAAAAAAGTTACCTTTCTGAGAGGCTGATAGTGATAAGTACTATTAATTGTCAGTAATACCTGTGTGGTGTTCCATAACTCTTGTTTCACTTAATCCGCACTACATTCCCAAGAGGTAGGTGTGTTATTGCCAGTATGTACGAAGAAAAAACAGTGAAGTCCAAAGAGGTTAAGTGCCCTAAGGAAGCTTATAGGGGACAGCTGGATAGCACTTAGAGCATACTGGTCACATGATTGCCTCTTTACCTCATCCCCAAATGAAATGTTCTTGGGGGGGAAGGTAATGTCCTTAAATATTTACTTTTAACCAAAATATTTTAGGGTAGGAACCTTACATTTTGTAGTTCTAACTGACTCTTCATATAGTATCTGGTTTTCAGGCTGTCTTATTTATGATTAAAGTTACCTATTCATTATTTAATAATTTTAAGCCTTTCTTGTCACACTTTCTTTCTCAGATGGCCAACTGTGATGGTTGTAAACATCAAGGGAAGCTAAGTGAGTCCATAAAATGGCGAGGCAATATCAAACATTTCTGTAACCTAAATTGTGTCTTGAAGTTTTGTCATCAACAAAGCATGAATGATCTTTCACAAAATAAAGGTAAAGTTATACTTAATGAAATCTTTGTGTTAGTGCTGAGATATACTACAGCATACACAGTTGAAAACAATAAAATAAAGACAAAATTTGACTGGATTCAAAGAGCCTGAATTTCCTTAAATTTTCCTTTAAGAGTCTGTAATAATAGTCCTTCTATTAATTTGTATAGAAAATTTTGATTTGATTGCTTTTGATTGAATTTATCTGTACATACAGATAATATAGTTTAATACTAAAGGATACATACTATTCAATTAATAAAGAGTAATATAAATAGGAAATCAGGACAAACCAAGAGAGAAGATATAAGTATGCTAATATAGTTGCTGTGACTGGTATAAGATTTGATCTGTAGCTTGCTTTTCACCAAAGAAAAGAGAACAGCACATTAATTATCTCAGAAAAAAATAAAGTAGACCAGTTCTTCGTGGGTAGTAAAGTTTTTCCTGGCTAAGCATAAAATAATTTTGCAAGTAGGACAGCTAAAGTGGTCAAAACATTCAAAAGAATAGATGGATATTTGGCATGTTCTTAAAGTTGCTCTCCTGCATATCACTTTGTGAGTAGTGGATAAAAATCAGTTGATGTTGGGGCTGGGGATTTAGCTCAGTGGTTCCAGCACCTATCTTGCAAGTGGAAGGGCCTGGGTTCGTCCTGGTAACCACATACAACAATAAGACCCACGCCCACCAGCAGTCAGTACCACATACCACAGTGCCTAGTGTGGTGGCTCATGCCTGTAATCCCAGCACTCGGGAGGCAGAGGCAGGAGGATTGCTGTGATATGAGTTTCAGGTTGAGGTCAGGGAACTACAAAGAGAGACCCTGTCTCAAAAAACTTAAAAACAAAAAAATCAGTTGATATTATGCTTTTTTTTATCAAAGTCTAAAGTGCTTGCTGCTTGATTGACAAACCCATCTGCGCTGAGGCTCGTTGTCTCTCTTTGCAGGCTTTTTAATCCTTACCTTAATCATATATGTTTTGGCCTGAAATTTTATGTTACCATCTGCTCCTTGGGGCCATTCTGGTTTGTTGTAGAATATTCATTTTGTAATGTAGCTTAAGAATATCAGTGTTGAACGAATGGACAGTTGCTTCATCAACTTACTTACAGAAATTGCCATGTTTCAATTTTTGTTTGAGTTAAGTGTAAGTGTAGGAGTCTTAATATTCACTAATAGGACAGCTCTATTAATCCTGAAGCTGATATCTGCATTTTGACCTATCATGTCACTTGAAGCTCTTAATTTTGCAGAATCAAGTTCTTTTTAAGCCCTAGTGAACACTAATTTGATAAAAATCTCCTAAGCCGACATTATACAGAGTTAATATTTACATTGGTTTTTGGAAACATAGTTGTTAAACAGTGTTTCTTGTCTGAAACTTTTGTTTGTACCAGGACTTACATTTTTGTTTATTTTAATCAGTAAATATTTCTAAGGCACAAACTCCTATGATGGCATTACCTTCCACAAGAACAAATATAACACCAATCATAACCAATGTGGTATCATTGGCAAAAATCCCTGCCGCCCAGCCTACAGAGAACACTAAGCCTGTGTTAAAAGGTATGACTTGAAAGACATTTGGCTAGTAGGGGTGAGCATTGCCTAGTGTAAGAGGCTCTTATTGGTAATATCTTTTTTTTTATGTTACATAAGCAACTGTATCCCTCTGTCTCCAGGGAGAGTGGTTAAGCAAGCAAAGTGGTGTGGTTGAGAAAAGAAGTGGTATGTGTGATTTACTTTTTTAAGAATGCAAATGATTTTAATGTGCCTGCTTATTTATACCAGACATTCTAATAGAGTGGGATTGTCCATGACCTGGTAATCCTGACATTCACCAGATACCACAGGTGATTTTGATGTGGAGTTTCTTTGGACTATTTTTTGAGAAATTGTGGTTTGGACTGTAGCCCACATTAGAGGAAATTAACTTCCCATTTACATATATTCTGGGAATAATATGTGTGTTTTAATTTATAACAGGTCCAGCTAATAAAGAAGCATCAAAAATCATTGAAGGTGTAAGTTTTATTGTTAACATTTTTTCCTGAATAAACCCTACTTTATTTATGTTTGGATACTTCTCTATTTGCAACATACTTTTTACGAAAGATAGAGTAATATTTGTACATTCTTGTTTTGAATCTGACATTCTGACCTTAGGTGGTTAATAAGAATATATTCTGGATTTACTGGATTTCAGATTTCTTAATTTCTTTAAGTACTGACTAATTGAATCTAGGTGCTTACTTTTACTCTAGTCAGCATTTTCTTTTTGGACTAGAAAAGTTTTTGAAACTTTAATATCTTTGTAATTTTGCATTATGTGAAATAGTACAAGTGAATAGTATGTGTAAATAGTACAAGTGAAAATCTGTTTAAACTCTACCTTTATCCTTTAAGTTTGAAACATTATGGAATGTTGGAAAAACTAAAGAAAAAAATTTTTTTTGTGGTACCAGGAATCGAACTGAGGACTTTGTGCTTACAAGACAGGTGCAGTGCCACCAAACTCCATCCCTCTCGTACACTGTTGTTCTTTGTGTTACGAGGATGGAACTCAGCCCTGTGCTTGCAGGATAGGCACAATACCACTTGAACTAAATCCCCAGCCCCCTAAACTGTTTTCTTTGAAAAGTGTTGTTATTTCAAATCTGACAGGCTGAAGAGATTAGAAGTTTGTATCATTGTTGCCTTTTAGCAGAGGAATAAATTACCATCATCTTTTATTAGCATCACGTATTTTTCCAGATCTTTGGTTAGTATTTTTGGTGACTATTATGGTAAATATTAACCTTTACTCTTGATATAATTAAAAATCTACTCTTATGTCGTATCATTCATGTGTTACATTGCATAGTGGCAGTAGCACTGAATTGTGTATCCCAAATTCATTAACTTTGGACAGAAATTAGGTGTGACAGAAATCCACGAAGATGGCTAAGCCAGTCACAATACCTCACTGATTAATTTAGGAAAGCGTACCCTGCCCCATGTTAGAACTAGTTCTCAAGACACCAAAAGCAACGTCAAAGCAAGTACTTCCCAGAGTTTACAAAGTACCTACAAGCCATCCCAGGACAGTGGGATGAGCAGGGGAAAATTCGTAGTAATACAAGCATGAAGGATTTTTGACGATTTGAAGCATGGCAGTGAGATAAAAGGTTTTTGTGAAGTCATAGCTGCCTTTCTAATTTTGAAGCTCATTGAAGTTTTAATAATACAAAAGTGAGCAGGCAGGTAGTATCTTCTGTCTCTACAGCTGTCAAAATCTAAAGAGCCTTTAACTTGAATGATAGTATAGCATCTGTTAAGCAGTCTGTGTAAGGTATATTTTTATATTTATATGGAAATTTGTACATAAGGTAGATTTGCACAAAGCTGATGAAAGACATAGTTAAAAATTTGCTGGGGTGTAATTAGAAATACAAAGGTAGCAGGATGAAGGCCATAACAGTTAGCCCAGGCCTGTAGCTCAACTAACAGTAAAGCCACTGCGTGGGTTTTTTGTTGTTGTTGTTTTGGAGAGAGGCTCTGTGTTTGTATTTAGGCTGATCCTGAACTCACCTTGAACTCAGCAATCCTCCTGTCTCTGCTTCCCAAGTGCTGGGATTACAGGCGTGAGCCACCATGCCCAGCATTGTTGTATGTGGTTACTGGGGATTGAACTCCAGACCCTTGTACTTGCAAGGCAGGTGCCAGAACCACTGTCCTAAATCCCCGGCCCCTACATAGGTTTTTTTTTTTTTTCTTTTTTCGCAGTACTAGGTAGTGAACTCATAACCTTGTGCTTATAAGGTAAGCAGTGAAACCGCTGAGCTTAATCCCTGACCCTGGCATAGGCTTTTGACCATATTTTACTAGCACTTAATATTTTTGAAGAAGATGATCCCAAAATGGATTATTATTCTATGATGACAATACAAAAGGTGGATATTGTATCTTCATGTCAAGAAATCCTCAGTAGGAAAAACTAAAACCACGTAAGATTCACTTTTTAACAAAATTTGTGTAGAGAACCAGACTGACTTTCACTAAAATGTGGAGATAGCTTGTCTTAAGTTAGTGTGTCTTAACTCTCCATTGTTTATGTTGTTGGAATATGGTAATCATTTCTAATTAATTACTGTTTTTTTCTATAGCTTTCAGGCAATATACAGTATTAGTTAATGAAATGTCATTAAATTAACTTTATACATTTTTTATATTACAGATATATTCTATTTATTTAGTTTTTAGCTTTTGAGGCAAGGTATCCTTTTGTAGTTCAGACTGGCCCTGAACTCACTATGTAGCCCAGGCTAGCCTCGAACTCACAGCAGTTCTCCTGCCTCTGCTTCCCAAGTGCTGGGATTACAGGCGTGAGCCACCACGCCTAACATTGTGATATGTTAGACAGGGGACTATACTTGGGACCTTGCACTTCCCAGGCAAATGCCAGAATTACTGAGCTAAATCCCTGGCTCCTGTACATTATATTTTTTAAATTAAGTGCTCAATAAATCATTCTTGTACTATTAATGATGCTATTAGCTATAGTTATATAATTACACAGTTGTATAATTAAGGTATTTTTGTAATCATAAATATTATTAATGTGTATTTATAAAAACTTTCTATATTGTGTATTTATGTATTCTGAGAATACATCCCTCTTCTCTTTTTAAAACATTTTATTTAGTTAGTTGTTTGGTACTGGGAATCAGCTTTAAGACTTTGCACTTGCAAGGCAGGAACCAGAACTATTGAGCTATATCCCCAGCCCCATACATCCCTCTTATACTTCATGTACATGAGACAGTTAGTCTTGAATTATGCTAGTTTTCAGTTATTCAGATTTTTCAGGGGCCTATACTTCATATTTAAACTGATGGCTTCTGTGTATGTTTTTCTCACTTGAAGTATTTATATAATTCACATCAGTTATTTAAACTGTGTGTTCTTAGGTAAGTCTTGATTACTACCTTCAGTTTACACTCTGAAGTACGTAATAATAAGCCATGGAGTACGATTATGGAAAAAACTCTGAATTTTTTTTCCTCTAGGAATGTTAGTGTAAATTTCTCTCTAGTTATTTAAATGGTCTTACCTTTTGGGAAATGGTAAAACATACAAAAAAGTTTTTAAAAATCTGAAAAAGTCAGGAGACTTTTTTTGTAAAAGCTTGAATAGTATTTTAGATGTTGCAGACCTGGCAGTTTTTCTTACAACTAGAAATTCTGCTTCCTCTGACAGTGTAGCGCAGAGGTGGATACACACAATACATTACATAAGTGAATGAGCATTGCTGTGTTCCAATAAAACTTTATTTTCAAAAAACACATAGGGCTTGGCCCACAGTTGATAGTTGGCCAGTCACCACTCTACTCTATTTTTAGGGTATTTTTATATATGTGGACACATAATACATTAACCCTAGAATTAACTAAAGTTATATTGGACCTATTTACTCATAGTTCCTTCACTTACCTTTTTTTTTTTTTTTTAACATCACAACTTTAGTTCCCCGTTCACATCTCCAGAAGCAATTATTATTATGAGTTTGTCTTTTCAGATGCTATTTCATAATCTTTCAAATATGTAATCCAAAGATAATATTTAATATTATTTTTTAAAACACCCATTTGTGTTGGTACTTAATAGATTTAGTACATTCCTGTTGAGTGGCATATAGTATTATGTTATCTGTGAGTTCTCCATCCCCTATTGATTGGCTTTTTACTTTTTCTGTATTAAAAATTCTCTATGACAATGAGTATCCTATATTTGTTTCCTTGTACCCCATTGAGATACTTTTTTAAAAAATTCAAATCTTTACTGGTACATTTTATGTACATAGGCTGTGTTTCCTTTTTTTATTGCCATTGCATTATTTTTTCCCCTCATTACTTACCCTTACATCCCATTTCCTTTTAAATATTTTCTATTTCACAATATTTACCATATATTCTAGAACTCATTCACATCTTCATTTTCTCATATCAGAAAAAAGATAAGATATTTACACCTTTGTGACCTATTTATTTCACTTACGAGGTTGTCCTGAAGGTACATCCATTTGAATATGAATGACTCAATCTTACCATATTTATGGCAGAGTAATACTTCATTCTATAAAAGAACCACATCTTCTTTATCCAGTCCCCAGTTGATGGACATTTTGGTTATTTCAAGATTTAGTTATCACAAACTGAGCTGCTATAAACATGGGTTCACATATGTCGCTGTGGTATGAATTTTTCAATTCTTTTGTGTATATACCTAACAGAGGAATAGCAGACTCAAATGGGACTACTAATCCTAGAGTTTTGGGGAATCTCCACACTGATCTCCACAGTGGTTGTACGAGTCTACACTCCCACCAACAATGGAGAAGGGTTCCTTTTTCTCTGCAGCCTTGCCAACATTTGTTGCTGGCTAATTCTGAGATAGCAGCCATTCTATGTGGAGTGAGATGAAATCTCAGTGTTGTTTTTATCTGCATCTCTCGAATGACCAGCGATGTTGAGCATTTCTTCATATACTTCTTAGCTGCTTTTACTTCTTCCTCTGAACAGTGTTCATTTCAGATGCTTGTTTTTGAATTGGGTCTTTAAATTTAAGTGGGCTCCTCTTATATTCCAGATAGTAGCTCCTCTTATATTCCAGATAGTAGCTCTTTGTCTCAGAAACAGCTGGTAAAGATTGTTTCCCATATTGTTGGTTTCCTTTTTGCTCTGCTGGTGTTTCCCTTTGCTGTGCAGAAGCCTCTTCAATGTAGAAAGGGAAGGGTAGAATCATTCAGTCAAGGATTTTTAGGTTTCAAATTGCTCTACAGAGTGGCTATTCCATGTTTTACTTCCACTAACAACTATTGATTATACCCATTTTCTGCAGCCTTACCATTATTTAATATTATCATATTTCAACTTTTTAAATGATCTGTTTGATAGTATTTTTTGTTATTTGTGTGCCAGTGATTGGTAGTAGGTTTGCTTATATCTCTATGGTTTTATTAATTTAGGTTTTTTCTTTGTATTTCCTGTTTGTAATTTTCTCCCATTTTTGTGTTGAATTATCTTTTGCTTCTTGATTCCTAGGAAGTCTTTATATACAGTAGTCTCCTATATTCATGATTTTTTTTTGGTTTCCATTACTCATAGTTAACTGTGTTCAGAAAATAAGTAGGTAGAAAAATTCCAGAAATAAATAATTCATAAGCTTTACATTGCTTGCTATTCTGAGTAGCATTATGAATCTTGTGCCATTCTGCTCTTTCCTTAGGTGGTTTTTAAACATTATCTAAGTAGTGGTTAATTCCAGATCTATTTCTCCTGTCTTGACCTTTGAGCTCCAGATTCATATATCTAAGTGGCTACTTGACATTTACACTTGGATGAGTCATAGCAGCCTCAAACATGTCTACAACAGAATCCTTGTATTCTGTATAGACTGCTCCCTACTGTGCATTATTTCTTAACCCGCTGCTCCCTCTGGAGTGTGAGCCCCATTGTGTTTCTTCTGGACTGTTAATGATCTTCTACCTGTGTTTCTGAAGCCATTCTGGTTCTGTGTACAGTATTCCCTTTCTCCACTCTCTTACCAGAATAATCTTTTTTTAAAAAATACTAATCTAATCCTATTATTCCTCTGCTGGAAACCTTCAGTGAAGTCCTGGAAAAGAATTAAGAAGAGAAAGAACTAGTTTCCACATAGTTGTTTTTACTTTTTTATTTTTTATTTATTTTTTTGAGACAAGGTCTTGCTTTGTAGTTCAGCTGGCCGCAAGCTCACTATGTAGCCCAGGCCAGCCTCAAACTCACAGTGATCCTCCTGCCTTTGCCTCCTGAGTGCAGGAATTACAGATGTGAGTCACCATTGCCTGGCATTTTGGTATGTGGCTACTGGGGATCAAACTCAGGACCTTGTGCTTGCCAGCAGATGCCAGAACCATAGAGCTAAATCCCTGGCCTCACATAGTGTTTTTGTAAGGTAAGAAAAATTTAATGGGAGAAAAGTAGCTTCTGTCTAAGAGATAGAAAGGGACACATATTAAAGTTATAGAAAAGCTACAGATATTATAAAGTTCCATACATAATTAAGATGTATCCAGCATAGGTACATGATATGCAGACAACTCAACAGAAAAGACTGAGAATAGACACAAATATATCCTTGGGAATTTAGTAATGAAAAAGATGACATTTCTGATCAATAGGAGAAATATGGATTATTCAATAAATAATGATGTGATAACTCAGTAGATATATAGAAGAAAATGCAGCTCAATTTCCACCTCACGGTTAGACCACAATGAAGTTCTGAGAAAGAGGGAAAAAAAATAAAAGAACTCTATAGGAAAAAATGTAATAAGCTAGTAGCAGGGAAAGTGTTTCTAAATACATCACAAAACACAGACTATAACAGAATCCATTGGGAAATTCAGTTATATTTCAAAGAATCCATAGGAAAATTCCACATGTGTCACTAAAAGCTAGTAAAAGATATGTAGCATGTCTGTGAATCGGTGAGAAGACTCAATATTCAATAGGAAAATAGGTAAAAGTATGATTCATCATTCTGTATACCTGGACATAAAAGTAGTTCTTAAACATATGAAAAGACACTCATTTTCAACATTGGAGAAGTGCCATTAGAAGTAGAATTTAATCATATTGGCAGAGATAAAAATGATGAATAACTCTAAGAAGGCATTCTTACATATTGCCATTCGGAATACAAATGGATAAAACTGCTTCAGAGCAATTTAGTAGAAACTGTTAAAATTAAAAATGTAAATACCATTTAGCCAGGAATCCCATTTTTAGGTTATCCCTCAGATATATTTTATACATTAATGAAATGAATTATGTACAAGGATATTAAGCAGCATTGCTTATAGAGGCAGAAATTTGAAGAGTTTTTTCTTCAGTGACCAGGAATTCACTCTTACATTATTGTGTCAATTAGGAAAGATATCCTTAACTAAGCAGAATATGAAATGCGCCCCTTTCCAACCCCACATCTGTTTACAGAGCCTGGCAAGTGGAATCCCCTGCACATTCACAATGGCCTTGCGGTTGTAATCAAAAGAACAGTGGTATGTCCACACAGTGGAACCCTGTGGGGATGTTAAAAGAAAAACAGCCCTGTGTGTACAGGTATAGAGCAGTTTGAAAACCAGAGTGAAAAATAGAAGCCATGTAACCATACTGTTTTCCCACTTGTGCTCCCCCCCAAACTCATATGTGTAGAATATTCCTGGAAGGCCACTAATACATGAGTAATAGCAGTTGCTTCTGAGGAGGATTCAGTGAGGGAAAAATGAAGAGAAAATGGTTTTCCTATTGTTTACTGTTGAAATCTTTTGAGTTTATATTGCACTACTATTCGAAAATATACATAGAAGCTTTTAAAAGATAAAGGTAAAGAAGTCATCGAGTATAATAGTTCATAGAAAAGGAAACAGAAATAAGTAATGTTCACACAAGAACAACACCTAACCACACTAGAGTAAGATAATTTTCACTTGCAATAAATAGCAAAAAATATGCTACTTCTCTCTTGACATGGATGTTGGAAGACAGACAAACATGTATTGCACCGGGGCACACAATTTGATATATAATTTCTATCAAAAACAACTTAGCAGTACTATCAAAATTAAAATCCTATACCTGTGGCCCATCCACCAACACTTAAACTTTATTCTTTACGTGTACAATTACATAGAATTAATGTATGGGCAAGGATGGCCATTGTAGCATTAGTGATAGTAGCATAAGAATTATAACAACCATTGTTCATCCGCAAGGATTCTTCAGATTACTGTGGTATATTCAATAATGGAATACTATGTAAACTGTCACAACTTTATACAAAGTTATGTATGCCTCCAAAATAGCTTGCTAAGCGACAAGAGCAAGATGCTAAACCTTCTAATGTGTTATCATTGTTTACTTTTATAGCCCATTTCTAGAAGGATATATAAGAAATTAGGAACAGTGGTTGTATTCATAGTTCAATTGAAATAACTAGCAATCATTCATGTTTATACTTTTATACCTTGTAAGTTTTCTACTGACTGTATCCATTATGTATTTTAAAAGTAAACTTAATCTGGGCCAGGATTTAGCTTAGTGGTTCCTAGGGCTGGGGTTCATCCTGGGTAACCATATACAACAGTACTGGGCACACCCACCAACAATCATACCACATACCACAGTGCGGGGCTTGGTGGCTCACACCTGTAATCCCAGCACTTGGGAGGCAGAGGCAGGAGGATTGCTGTGAGTTTCAGGCTGAGCTCACAGCCAGCCTGGACTACAAAGCGAGACCCTGTCTCAAAAAAAAAAAAAGTAAACTTAATCTCCACGGAGTGTCCCATCACATAAAAAATTCAGTCCTAATTGTGTTGTTGCTCTTGTTTAAACCAGGACTTTTTTTTTTTAGGTTTTTTGAGACAGGGTCTCACTTTGTAGTTCAGGCTGGCCCTGAGCTCAGCCTCCAACTCACATCACAGCAATCCTCCTGCCTCTGCCTCCCGAGTGCTGGGATTACAGGTGTGAGCCACCACGCCCGGCACTGTGGTATGTGGTACTGGTTGCTGCTGGGGTGAGTCTCCACGCCCAGTATTGTATGTGGTTACCATGGATCGAACCCGGGTCCTTGCGCTTGCAAGACAGGCGCAGGAACCACTGAGCTAAATCCCCGGCCCAAACCAGGACTTTTTTATCTTACATAGTTTGTTTTCTTCCAGCCATTCCATTCTGCCCTTGTGGACGCTTCCCACCCCAGCACATTTTTGGGGACCTTATTGTTGGCCAAGAGGGAAATTACATTGTAACAGTTTACTCATTTTAATACTGCCAAGAGATGTGAAAATGTGTTGGAGGACACAAGAACTCTAGCGTGGCTCTTAGCCTTGTTCCTGAAGCATGCCAGCCAAGCGTTGCCAACTCAGGGCTTTTGCACGTATAGTCCCTCTCCCTGGCCTCTTCTGACCTCAGCCTTTGCATTGCTTAACTCTTCTGCATAATTTGAAAGACCTCTGCTCAGATGTTCGTTCCAGAATTATCCCTCCTCCATGATCTCCTTCTCCGTTTCCTTGCTTTGCTTTATTTTTCTTCATAGCTCTTATCACTACCTCAAATTACACATTAGGGGTTTGTCCTGTGTCTCCTGTCTCCCTCTAGAACCTAAGGCCTCTAAAAGCAGGACTCTAGTTTGTTTTCTGCTATTCCTCCAGGGCTGAGAAGAGCATGTATTTGTGGTGAACATTTAATAAATATTTACTGAATGAATTAAACATGTTTTAAATACATTCTCCTACTGTGTTTGTTCTTAACTCTGTTTTATAGAGATCTCTGTTTACAAGAGTTTTAAATTTCCAGGTAGTCAGATATCTTGGTCTCTTTTTACTTTGCTTTTATTTTGTGTTTAAGAATACATTCTGTATGCCCCAGTAATTTGAAAATTCTTCAGTGACTTTAAGTTTTCCTTTTCTTCATGTTGAGGTCTTTTAATTGATAAAAAATATATTTTTGCATATATTTTTGGAGATTGAGCATAATTTTTCTAAGTAGCTGGTTGCTCATTTTTGAGGTTTGTTTTCAATTATTTGGATCACACCATAGTTATTATGTAGAGTTATTATATTATTAATATTGTTACTACATTGCAATGCTAGGGATCAGACCCAGGGCCTCCCACATGTGAGACAAATACCCTAGTACTTAGCTGTACCCTCAGCCCCTTGAATGTTTTTACAAGTCAATAGATGGAACTAATACTGATTAGGAGAATTTAGAGTTAAAGTGTGTATTTTCTAAAGTATTCCTTTTTTGGAACCTTTCAGAATTTTTTTTCTCTTGATATATCATCTTCTCATAGGATAACAATTATAGTCAGTCGTGAGCTACTAAAAACACTCTTCGATTCTTGAATTTGTTTTTAACCAGAGAAATGCCCAGTCAGGCGCCATGAAACTTCTGTCTTCTCCACCTTCTCAGATCCCCAAACATTTAAAGAATAAAGGTATATTATGCAAACCTGTTACGCAGACTAAGGCCATCTCCTGCAAACCACATACGCAACATAAGGAATGTCAGACAGGTACGTGTTCTTGTGCTTTCCCTATCAATAGTTTTTTGTTTCTTTTTGCTTTTTTTGATATTTTTAAAGAATGTAGTTGGCAATTTATTGAATGTGAAAACATTCATTAATTTTTAGATCGCATACTTTGAATCCGTATGGACACAAAGCATTATGTGCAGAGTAGACAAATATTTCTTACAGGTGTACATTGCTATTTTCTGAATGTACGAACTATTATCATTACTAGGATATTGGAGTTGGTTGAAAGCATTATTGATTTAACTTTAGTTTTATTTTTATAAATGCTAAATTCAATTGTTACTAAAAGTATAGTGCATATGTTTGCTGTTATAAGCTACTTTGTCACTCTACATGGCATTGAAAAGAGTCCATGTCAATAGAAATTGAAATACACGTGAGAGTTTTGTGTGTATTTATGTGTAGTACTGGAGATAGAACCTAGGAGTTCTGTATCACTGGGTTGTCCAGGCTGGCCTTGTATTTGTGGTCCCCCAGCCTCAGCCTCTGGAGCAGCTGGGGTTATAGGCATGAGCCACAATACTCAGTTACATTGAGATTCTTATAGACATAGACTCCAGGGAGTATGACATTACTGATCCTGGAAGACTGGATGGTTAGGTTCTTTCGTCCAGTGCAGGCTTTCATACATACCATGCAAGTGCTCTGCCACTGAGCTATACTGCCAGGCCCTAGGTTTTTAACAGTTTTAAGCACTTTTGAGTTGTTGTGTTAATGAATCTTTGTGTAATTGCCTCATTATAACCTTAGAATAAATCCTGAGTAGTAAAATTACTAATTCAAAGGCTATTGTAGATTTTTAAGGCTTTTAAAACCTGAAGCTAAATTGCCCTTTTGAAAAGTTACATATTAGTTTATGTTTCAACCATCAGTGTAAGAGGATCCATTCTCTTTTCTCACTGACATTGGTTTTTATAGTCAGTAATTCCCATTATGTTTTCCCCCACTGTAATTTTGAAAAGTTTCATAATTCAGACAGGTTGAAAAAGCAGTATAATGAATACCTGCACATCCTTTATCTTAGATTCACCAAATGTTAACTTTATCTAATGTTTGTTTTTTCTCAGCTCTTTGAAAGTAGTTTACTGTTAATTTAATTTATTCTTTGGACTTCAGAGCTAATTCCAGAAATCTGTTGAATACTTGGGATTACTTACACCTATGCCATAGCTTCCAGTTTTATTACAGTGGGCAAAGGAGAAATTCAGTTTTAGTGGCATCCTGGAGGATTATGGTTTTCAGTCAGTGTGTTCTTTTGATAAATACAAATAGTAGCCAAACAAATTTTAAATGTGTGAAGAAAATTATAAAGAACACTGCATATTTGTTCTAACAGTGACTTAAATATTTCCCTCAGATTTACCTATGCTTAATGAGAAAAGTGATGTGGAACATGATTCTCCACCTACAAAGAAAAGGAGAATAGGGTTTTTCCAGACTTATGATGCAGAATACTTAAAAGTCGGTTTTATTATTTGTCCTGGGTCAAAAGGGAGTTTACCGAGACCACAGTGTGTCATTTGTGGAGAGATCTTACCCAGCGAAAACATGAAGCCGGCAAATCTTTCTCATCATTTGAAGACAAAACATTCAGAATTAGAAGACAAGCCGGTAGATTTTTTTGAACAGAAATTTCTTGAAATGGAATGTCAAAACAGTTCCTTAAAAAAGTGTTTACTAGTTGAAAAGTCACTTGTGAAAGCTTCTTATTTAATTGCTTTCCAAATTGCTGCCAGCAAGAAGCCATTCTCTATTGCAGAAGAATTAATTAAACCATATTTAGTAGAGATGTGTTCAGAGGTTTTGGGTTCAAGTGCTGGAGACAAAATGAAAACCATCCCTCTGTCTAACAATACAATTGGGTACAGAGTCGATGAACTGTCAGCAGACATTGAGGACCAGCTGATTCACAAAGTCAGAGAGTCAAAGTGGTTCGCCCTTCAGATAGACGAGGCATCAGAAATCTCAGCCTTGACCCTTCTGTTGTGCTATGTTCGTTTCATTGATTATGATTGTAATGATATAAAAGAAGAATTACTATTTTGCATTGAAATGTCTTCTCAAATCACTGGTTTTAAAATATTTGAACTAATAAATAAATATATCGATAGTAAATCTCTGAACTGGAAATACTGTGTTGGTCTCTGTACTGATGGAGCTGCAAGTATGACTGGCAGATATTCTGGCTTAAGGGCAAAAATTCAAGAAGTTGCTATGAATTCGGTGGCATTTACACACTGTTTTATTCATCGTGAACATTTAGCAGCTGAAAAGTTGTCTCCATACTTACATGAAATTCTTTTGCAGTCAGCACAAATTTTAAGTTTTGTAAAGAGCAATGCATTGAATTCACGAATGCTGACAATTTTGTGTGATGAGATGGGATCTGAGCATGTGGATTTACCTCTTCGTGCTGAAGTACGCTGGATATCAAGAGGAAGAATTTTAACAAGATTGTTCGCATTACGACATGAAATGGAAATATTTTTAAATCAAAAGCATTCAGATTTGGCCAAGTACTTTCATGATGAGGAATGGATTGCAAAGCTAGCCTATTTAGCAGATATATTTTCACTGATAAATGAATTAAATTCAAGTCTCCAAGGATCCATGACTACTTTCTTCAGTTTATATAATAAAATTGATGTACTTAAGAAAAAGTTAAAAACGTGGTTGAAACGCACACAAGAGAATGATTATGACATGTTCCCTTCATTTTCTGAATTCTCAAACTCATCGGACTTGAATGTGAGGAACATCAGAAATATTATTTTTGACCACCTGAAAGGACTTTCTCAAATGTGCCATGACTGTTACCCACCAGAGGATGACTTGCGCTCAGGAAATCTGTGGGTAATTAACCCTTTTATGTATCACCAAAATAACAATCTCACCGACTTTGAAGAAGAGAAACTAACACAGTTATCTTCAGATTCAGGATTACAATCAGTATTTAAATCAATGTCTATAACTCAGTTCTGGATAAATGCAAAGACAAGTTACCCAGAACTCCATGAAAAGGCGATGAAAGTTTTATTGCCTTTTTCAACTGTTTACTTATGTGATGCTACTTTTTCAGCTTTGACAGAGTCAAAACAGAGAAGCCTCCTGGTTTCTGGCCCTTCCTTAAGACTCGCAGTCACATCCTTAATTCCAAGGATAGAAAAACTAGTAAAAGAGAAAGAATATCAACATGTATATTGCTGTCATCAGAGTCTATAATTTTATGTTAAAGTTCGTATAAATATGCTCAGATAATTTCCTAATGTGGATTTGTGTTTGTGGATTTGTGATTAAATAAGTATTTTAATAAATTTTCCCTTTAAATAAATTTTCCCTTTCTAATGGAGATTTAATGGTTATGCATTGATACATAATTATGTATAATTTTTTCAAAAATTGATTTTATTGGTACATTTTCTATATATACATTGTGATCCCAATCAGCATTGAGAATTTGTACCAGTACATGACACGACTTAATTCTCATTTTTTGCCATTCCCCTGTCCCCCAGATATCCCACCCCCTACATACATAAGCTTTGTTTCCTATTTTTAATCATCAACACTTTTCTTTCCCTTTACTTATCCCCACCCTCCTTTTAATTACGTATAATTTTAACATTCTAAGGTACAAAATTTAGTTCTTACATGGGCTTCTAAGCTTAAATTAGTGACCCAGATTGCAGATAATAAAAGGCCTTAGTGATTATATAATAGCACAACCTGGATTTTGAAAGGTTGGATTTAGAAGGACAGGATATTTCATACTTCAGCCAAGCACCACCTATCCACAGCAGGTTGTACAATACAAAGTTCTAACTAGCTTGGCTACCTGGAACTGTAAGTAGCATCCAAGTTTGAGACCCCTACTTGGGGCTTCTCTGGTCCACTAGCCATTAGGTCTTGACAGACTTTTTTCATAAAATCAGGTGTAATCTGATTTTACACACCTGTAATCCCAGGATTTGAGAAGCTGAGGCAGGAGGATTGCCTCAAGTTCAAAGGCAGCCTGAACTGCATAGTGAGGCCCTCTGTCAAAACCCTCAAAACAAAATCAAACTTGTGATAAAGGGCTAGAGAGTAAATATTGTAGGCCTTGTAGCTGTCCTTTCACTAGCATCATGAGTTTGATTCACAAATGATGGAAGTAAGACAGCCAGTGAGAATTAGGAAATGGAAAGTTGATTAGAATTACATGGATGCAGTAGTAGCTGCACTGTAGAAGAGCAAAGGAAGAAAACGCAGACTGCCTCAGAGAAGTCTTGTGATCAAGGTTCACTGAGATTATTTACATTGGTTTTCCTGGTGATGGAACCTACCAGTGCTTTGTAAACTTTTTTTTTTTTTTTTTTTTTTTTGAGACAGGGTCTTGCTTTGTAGTTCAGTTTGGCCCTGAGCTCAGCCTCAAACTCACATCATAGCAATCCTCCTGCCTCTGCCTCCCGAGTGCTGGAATGACAGGCATGAGGCACCACACCCGGCACTGTGGTATATGGTGCTGGTTGCTGCTGGGTGTGAGTCTCCACACCCAGTATTGTATGTGGTTAACTGGGGATTGAATCTGGGCCCTTACGCTTGCAAGACAGGCGCCAGAACCACTGAACCCGGGGAACCACCCCGGCCCCTTTTTAAACTTTTTGAGGCCAGGTCTTACCAAGTTGCCCAAGTTTGGCTCAAATTTGCAATCATTCTGCACCGATCTCCCACCCATTTCTCAGGGTAGTGTGCTGGGGTTACAGGTGTGGCGCTGTCCTTAGGTAGATTACATAAGTTTTTAAATATAGTGGACCCTCAAGTTACAACAGCCTTACATACAAACAACTTAGGTTATGGCTAGATTTTAGTTTTAATTTATAAACAGTATTGAGTTACGACATAAAAGCCACTTGTGCTTCCAGAAGGTCTCAGAATCAGATTTAACCCTTGAAGAGTTCCCTTTAAGTAAGGAACATTTCATCATCCTTTCTTGTGTGGGGCTGAGAAATCCTCTAGGGACACTGAGATCTGCCTGCAAGAAAATAGGGCCTGAACCTATACAGCAGAGAGACTTCGAAGGCAGCTGACCAACTTGAGTTACCTACCACCAGCTGCTGAGAAGAAATTGAGTTTGTACGTCGAGAGTCTACTGTGAAAGCTTCAGCACGTGTAAGGAGTGTAAAAATCAGTGTGTGCTTGAGAACATGTAGCAGTCAGGGAGTACACGTGTGATTTGCACTCAACCCTGCTTTGTGCTTAGCCCGCAGTCTTTCCTTCATGAGTGTCCGAGCATTTAAATGAGGGCTCAGTTACTCTCTATCTCTGGCAAAATCAACTACTCTATGCCCATCCTGTTTCTGAAAAAGATTGATGTGGGTATGGTGACACAGGCTGCAGGTCTGTACATCAAGCAGTGGCGTGAGGAGAGGGGAGGTGGGTGCCTCTCAGAGGGTGCTTCTTCCCCTTGGCCACGCTGTCACTAGCCATCATAGTTAACCTCTTCCTCCTGCCTCAGTACCGAGGCTGCGATGCAGTTGCAATGCAAAATACCCACAGACAAAACACAGGTGGGGTTGATCCAGAAATCGTCTACATCTGTGAACATTGAGACAAATTTCACGGTTTTCCTGTGTTAGGAAAGACACTTGAAAGTTTTTTCATCATTACAAAGTGAACATTTGAAATAAAGGTGAAGTTAAAGACAGCTGGCAGAATTTGGCCTGTAGTTTGCCCGTCTGCCCTTGGAGGTGGGGGCTTTGTTGGGTGAAAGCCTCTCTTCCCGCGGCTTCTGGTGTCTTGAGTTTTCAAACTCACATTGCACATCAGCTGAGGGAAGGTAGGAAAATATATTTCAGGCAAAAATAGCTATCTATAATTACTGGTTACTGATTTAACTATAAATTGGTTTAATAATTTACAGCTAACTTTCTTGGCCCTTTCGGGGGAGGGGATTATGGTAGGCCCGTTACCAACTGGGAGAACCAGGACGTCTTGGCCAGCTGCTGGGGCTGGGTGACCTCCCAGACCCCGGTACAGTGGCTCAGGCCGGACGGAAGGCGCCGCCCAGCCCCTGCCCCACGCCCGCATCGGCCTTCACCCGCTTGCTGTGGCCCGGGACACACACGTCCCCTAGTTGCGAGGGACCCCGGGGCCGCGGTGTCTACGCGGGGAGGCGCCGGCCCCTACGCTTTCGCCCGGGGCGGGCTAACGGCGACCGCCCGGGGTTGAGGGCTGCGGCAGCGGGAGAGGAAATGCGCGGTCCCCGCGGGGCGGGGCGGGGCGGGACAGGACGGGGCGGGGCGGGGCATTTCATGGCGCTCGTGCTGGCAGCGCTCCGCGGCCTCCTGGGCGGCTTCTTCGCGCTCACCGGGGCAGCCAAGCTCTGGCAGCTCTCGGCTCCCCAGGCGGAGCAGATGGTGAGCGGGGTGGGGTGGGGAGGACGGTCCCGGGGTGCTTGGCCTGGGTGCCCCGCCGAGCCCCGCGGGCCGCCCGCCCCGGGCCAGCCTGCCCTGGAGCTGGGGGCAGCGCCGGGCCTTCCAGGGAGTTCCTAGAGTTCTCGGGATCCTCCGGAGCGGGAGGGACGGGACTGCGAGCCCGTGGAGAGCAGGGGTGGAGGCGGCGGGTGTGGCGGGAAAGTGGCCGCGCGCGCTCTCCTTGCTGTTCGTGAGGCAAAGCTTTAGTAATCTTCGTTTCTCAGGATAGGAAACGTGCCCTGAGAGCGAAAGGTTAATCTGCTACAGGTTAGGCGGCCAGACAGGAAAGCAGGACCCAAACTAGATGCTCCTAACTCAGAATCCAGCGTCCTTCCCGCCTAAAGCCAGAAAAAAGCCTTGGAATACTTGCCAGCCACCTTCGTATTCGGTTCCGTACTAGGACAAGGTTTCATGCCCTGTCCATCAGTCCCTCAAGTTCGACTTGGTTTGTTGTTCTTTCCGGAAACTGAACCTTAACATACTGTAACACCTACCCGAGTTCTTCACCCTGAGCTCTAGTATGTATTTATTTACATTACGGACAGGCCTAGGCTGGGCTCAAAGTCACCATGTTCCTGCCTGAGCTTCTCAAGAGTGCCGCACTGGCCAGCTAAGAAGAGCAGTACCAGGCCTGGGTCAGAAAAGCGACAGATCTCCCTGTCTGGGCCTGGCTATTTCCTCCTCTGGCCTGGGGTGGTGGGTTAATTGGTAGCAGTACATGGCTGGAGTCAGACTGCTTAGAGTTCCTTCCTGGGTTGCGGAGATGAGATAGCTGGCAGCCCTGAGGGCCAGGCTGAAATTGTCATTTAACTTTGGGGAAATCATTTGAACAGCGACAGTAGTCACTTTGAACCCCTTTACTCACTCCTTATATCTGCCACAATGGAATATAGGACCCCACACCAAAGATGGAAGGTAAAATCTATTTAATGAGTTCTTCTGCCCCAGCTTTGTATCTTCCCAGCAGAGCAGCCTGAAAAGAAACCAGGCCTGGCACAAAGAAGGTGTCTGTGGCGTTCCTAAGGCCTTGGCGTTCAATGGGAGTCCAGACCTGGTTCCTTCTAACGGGAATGTGGCTGAGTTATATCTGTGGCTAGGGCTGAAGAGGAAGTCTTATCACCACCACCCAGCTCTTCTCCCTTGGAGCCTAGTCTCGTTCCCCGATCCCAGGGCTCACCCCATGAGAGGTCTTCTCCTTCTCAGGCCTGGGCCTGATGTAGGGTAGTGGTCGCTTTCCTCAGGGAGTCTCAGCAGGTGTTTGTGCCCCTCTGGGGTCTCAGGGTTCACCCTCGGCCAGCCTGGCTGACAGGTATTCCCTGCCACCCCTAGAAAGTCCTGTTTGAGCAGTTTGCTGAAGTGTTTCCCTTGAAGCTGTTCGGCTACCAGCCCGATCCCATGAACTACCAAACAGCTGTGGGCTGGCTGGAACTGTTGGCTGGGTTGCTGCTGGCTGTGGGTCCACCGATGCTACAAGAGATCAGTAACTTGTTCTTGACCCTGCTCATGATGGGTAAGGGGGCCCGCTGGCCTGGGGAAGTGGGTTTGGGGGAAGATGGTAGATCTAGTTTCACCTTATTGCTGTCACCTTTTTTCTCTGAGAGCACGAGTACTTCCTGCTCGGCTTCCATTTCTATGCCTCAGGCTAGGACAGGTGCTTTTGCAACTTGACATACTATAACACTGACCCACGTCAGATATACTTCTTGCCTCATCACGTCTAGAGTTGTGTGGTATTCCATTGTGAGGATGTATTGTAACCTCTAAGCCACTAGTCCTTTTTCCACCTGCCCACTCCTGAGATGAGGAGATGGAGCAGCAGCTGCCACTTGACTGTGAGTCTTGCAGGTGGGAGCAGAGAGGGAAGTAAACAAGAAGGCAGAGAATTTCCCTAGAGAGACCCTTTCTAAAGGTCTGCCCATATGAGCTGCTCATGTGAAATGACAGCTCACACTTCAGGGACTAGACATCTTCAGGCTCTTCTACCGCCTCTGGCCAATGTCAACATGGTTGCCCCCAAAGCATCTTTCCCATTTCTCGAACCTTCTTCACGTTCAGATCTTTGCCACACGTCCATCACCAATCCTCTGGCCTCCTTTTCTCCAGTGGATGTAGAATTAAGACAGGAAAAGAATCATAGTTTGTTCCCAAATCCCCATCCTCCCACCTTAGTTGCCGGTTTGGCTGGTCATTTCTCTTCCTTTCGTGCTCTCTGAGAGGGCCTACCTTAGTTCAGAAGGATTCTAATTCCTTTTTTTTCCCCTCTTGTACTGGGGATCAACCTCAGGACCTTGCCCTTAAGAGGCAGGCATGATGTCACTAAGCTAATCCCTGGCCCAAGACTTGTAGTTCTTGCTCCTGCTTTCTCTCTGAGATCATAAATAAGAATAGCTGCTTTGGAGTGTGGTAGGTGGTTCCATATATAACCAGAAGCTTGGGCTTGAGTAGGTCGGCCTTGGCTGGAACTTCTGAGCCCCTGGATCTCTTTGGTGATTCCGGGAAAACTCAGGGACCTCACTTTCCATTCCAGGCGCTGTCTTCACATTGGCATCTCTGAAAGAGTCCCTGAGCACCTGCATCCCCGCTATCATCTGCCTGGGGCTTCTGAGGCTGCTGGATATCTGCCAGTCCTTAGCTCAAACTAAGGTGGGCACATGCCATAGGAAGAAGACTCCAAGGGTGCTCAAGAAACCCTGGAAGCAGAGAGTCTCTTCATGCCAGCTATAACAGCAGAAACACGCTGGAACATACAGAGCCTACCACCTTGACATTGGCTTGTCCCTCGTCATCCACTGTTGAAAGAAACATCTGGTCTACCTGGACCTGATTTCTCTCTGTAACTATGCTGCCCTATTTGGAGGGGTACATATTACACATTAATAATCCTCATATCATATGAAAATAGAGTAGAAAAAATTTGTATCACCCAAGATTTGAATCCCTCCAAATAACTGCTGTTTGTGCCTTGGTATACCTGTACCTCTTAACCTTTCCTGTTCTTTTGTACAGATACATGTTTTTAAATGAAAATGAGACAATATAATCTACATTTTAAACCTGGCATTCTGCAATGGTGTTTTACATTATCAGTATTAATGAGTAGATTATATTCCATTATAATGGTGTATATTGTATATACCTCATAAGGAACATTTGGGTTGTTCCTGCTTTTGTGTAATTGTTTGTGTTTTTTTTTTTAGTTTTTGAGACGAGGTCTTGCTTTGTAGTTTAGGCTGGTCCTGAACTCAGCCTCAAACTCAGCAATCCTGTCTCTACCTCTCAAGTGCTGGGATTACAGGCATGACCACCATGCCTGGCACTGTGGTGTGTGGTGCTGATGGGTGTGAGTCACCACACCCAGCACTGTGATATGTGGTTGGTTACCAGGGATTGAACCCAGGACCTTGCACTTGGAAGGCAGGCGCTGGAACCACTGAGATAAATCCCTGGCCCCTAGTTTTGTGTAATTGTAAACCTCACAACAAATCACTTTTGGATACTTAACTGTACTTCGATTCCCTCCAAATGAAGGTCTGCTTAAAGGTACACATTTTTAAGTTTATTAGTACATATTTATACATATTCGTAGGCTGATGTTTAGATGTTTGCTTCTGCCATGCCCTGCTGAGGCATAGGAGGGGTTCCTTCCCATTCCTTTTTATCTCTCATAGTTTAGATTTGCAGAACTAACAGTGGTGGCCAGTGAGTCATTTTGTAGGGCCTGACGTCACCAGCGTAGGGTGGTGAGCTGTGGGCCTCAGTTCAGTGCTTCCTGACTTCTACATGGTTGTGAGAGACGGCCAGATGCCTGGAGTGCTGAATGATACAGCAGGGACCATGGCCCGGGAGGCACCGCAGAGGTCCATGGAGGGGGAGAAGGGTAAGTGGATAGCAGTAATCAAGGGAGAGTAGGCAGCATGTTAGGACACCTACTGCTGTGTCATTAACCATCTTCACCGGAGTCCAGTGGGGTCCTTGTGGGAATCGGTACACGTCCCACAGGCGAAAAGAAGGAAGGAGAAGAGTCACTTATGCAGGTTGTTTAGCCATGTGCCTGTAAGTCCTCCGGAGGAGCTCAGTCAGCCCGCACAAGTAAAAGACATCACTATTCCACTTCACGTCCTCTGTGCAATACAATGGCAATTCCTGCCCCATCCCTGATAAACGTGAACCTCAAACAACCTTAAGGTGACACTCCTCGTTGACTCCTTTCTTGTGTCTGCAAGCACAGTGACACAGTCAGTCTACCTGTGGCAAGGATGGCTTAAGGGTATGTCGATGCACCTGCCATCATCGAACAGTCAGACTTCCTCTCACACAGCGGGCTCGGACGTAGCTTGCTTTGGTTTCAGGGCTGGATAATTGGGCCAATTAATAAAAACATGGAGGACCAACCTTTCAGCTTTCTGTTCCATTTTTCTCAGTTAATTGGCTGCTATCTTCAGAATTGCAAAATACCTGCAGCAGCTCCAGAGAACATATTTGCACATAACATCCAAAGATGAAAAGGTAGAGCAAAGCTGTCTTAGAAAATCCTAGATTTTCCTTCATAGCTCACTGGCCAGAATTGTATCACATTTCTATCCCTAAACCAATCACTGGTGAGGGGATATTATCTCCCACTTCATAGCTCTCTCCACCAGTCTATGCTGAAGAGTAATCTCCAGGGCCTTATGCTTACTACCTAAGGACTCTACCATCAAAATACATCTTCACTTCTCACCAGTGTCACACCATGTTGCCCATACTGGCTCTGAACTTGTGATCCTCCTACCTCAGCCTTCTCTATCGCTGGAATTACAGATGTGCATCATTGAGCTGGCACTTCATAACAATAATTAAAAATGGACCATACACTAAATATTTCCTAGCCTGGAACATAGTAAGTGCTCAATAAAGAATATTATTAAATATTGATTTTCTTCTACCAAAGAGGATATAAGTCTGGAGAGCTTTATTGCTTATGTGTCAAAACTGAATCTAAAAGTAAGACCTGATTGATTCCAGAAACCTTACTCTCCACTGTGCCAGCTGCCAAAACTGAAAATGGGCAAACATGACATCTGAGATGACTTGCCCACTGTGATTAAATCTCCCCTGCTTTTCAGAATTGCCCCACTGCCTGAATATTTTGAAGCTCATGAAAATAGAGCCCCTGAGATCATGGCCTTGTAGTTACTCCATTCTTCCCGAGATGCCACAGCCCCCCTGTCTCTAGCCAGGACTGTGAGTAAAACCTCTCACAGCTGGCCTGGGATCGAGGGCGTGGCTTGTGGGTAGGTTAGCAGTTTAGCTATAGGGCTGGGCCAGAGCCATGAGACAGGCAAGGTGCTAGAGAGATGGGCTGGCCACCTGATTAGAGGAGCAGTTGGGACTGCTAGTGGGCCTCCTTGGTAGCCCAGAGAAGTCAGGCCTCAGAAAAAATGTCCCCACAATCCACAGCCCAAGATGAGGTCAGGTCAGCACAATGACATTCAGCTGCCTGGTCTTCCTAATATCTATCTGCCTTCCTGGGCCGGACATGCCACCGTGCGTGATACCTCTTCCCTTAGGGCCCCGACTGCACCCCACAGACCCAGCTCACACCTGCCATCTCCAGCTGTTGGGCTCATTCTTCAGGCCATATCCTGGGGCTTAACTTGAAGCTCCTGCTCTATGTGGGAGAAGGGGATTCTGACCTATCTCACCTTAAAGCCAGGACCCTGGGACCCCAGAGAGCTCTGCCACCTACAAGAGGTAAATTGAGTAATCTTGTGGGATGATGGAGGGAGTCCTGGACAGGATTTATGGGGGCCAGAGCTGAGGTGGACAAAACTGAGGCACAAGAAAACATACTTGACCCTGCAGAAGACAGGAGCCTGAGAAGCTCAACAGCAGAAGTCTGGGTTTTCTCATTGGAGGGACTGAGGTTTAGAACATCCCAGGGATATGTTTTTGTTTTTGTTTTTTTTAAGGTTTTTTGAGACAGGGTCTCGCTTTGCTGTTCAGGCTGGCCCTGAGCTCAGCCTCAAACTCACATCACAGCAATCCTCCTGCCTCTGCCTTCCGAGTGCTGGGATTACAGGTGTGAGCCACCACGCCTGGCACTGTGGTATGTGGTACTGATTGCTGCTGGGCATGAATCTCCATGCCCAATATTGTTATGTGGTTACCGGGATCGAACCCAGGTCCTTGTGCTTGCAAGACAGGTGCCGGAACCACTGAGGTATATCCCCGGCCCCCTAGGGATATGTTTAAGTGTCCAAAATAGTAACAGGAAATTGGCTTATGCACTTATCTCCCTGAGGGAGGTAGTAGGATATGCCCAGATGTTTTTGTGTCTGTCTATGTGCCCGTGTGGGTGTACACATTAATCTGTTTGCTGCCTCAAAGGGCAGAAGCTAACAGAAGTTTCTCCCCAGCGTCACCCACAGGGCTCAGAGTTTTACTTATGTTTTCTCATAATCCTCCCAACAACCCTATGAGATAGGTATTTTAATCTCCATTTTATGGAGAGGTTACATGGCAAATAAATGTATGTATCTAGAAGCTGCTAGCCTCCTGGGTCTATGTTCTTTTTGCTTTGCTGTCTGCAATTCTGAGTCTGAGCTAGGACTTCTTTGTGGTCTAAGGTGAAGTTTGAGGAACAGCCGGGAAGGGCTGAGGGCTGTGGAACCTTTCCAGTTCTGCCAAGGGTGCTGCAGCTCTTGGGTCACCTTCCCAGGAGACTTTGGCCAAGGCAAGTTCAGAGTCACTATGCAAAGGCCTGTCTTTGGTCCCTGCGTCCCAAGACCATTCTTCCATCTGTACCTCACTCCCTCCATTGCTGATGCTGGCTGGTGCCGGGAGGAGGCTGGGGCTTTCCTGGGAAGGACTTTCATTATATTCCAGCTTTGTGTCTATGGAACTCCTTGTTGGTTTGCCCTACATGGGTTTACTTCGTGTGTCTGCAGCCCACAACTTTGACCACATCAGGGCAGTTTCCCTTTCTGGTCTCCAAGGCTTCTCGTCTCCAGCTTCATCCTCCACCGTCCCTGCCTCTCTCCTGGCTCAGTCACATCTCTGCCTGGGGAACACGCCTGATTCTTACCCTTCCAGCCTCTGTGCTGAAGGAGTGGGCTCTCCTTCTCCCCATCACTAAGTTAATCCTTCATTCTCTTAACTCGCATAATGAAGCCTTTCTTGGCTCCCAACACAGACACACATGTGCGCATGAGACGGGATCAGCTCGGATTTCTCGTTCATGGTCCTTTTCACAATTGTAGTCAAGCCGTTCATTGGGCAATGCCGTTTTTTTTATCTCTTTCCAGAATGTATGTACAATGATCCATAAAAAATTGCCATTCTTGTGGGTCCAGGAAAGTTGAACAGTGGCAATTCTATTTTCAACCTCACAAATTCTGCGCCTTTCCTGGCTCACTGCAATAATTTCTCTACTTGGGATGGTAAGAGTCAAATAGCAAAGGAAGGAATGAAGTAAGAAGAGCGTTAACTAAAGATTCTAAAGGACTCAGACAACTGGTCTCTAGTAAAATTTCCTCCAGTATTTTGGGGATTTTCTAAGCTTATCCTACCCCGGTGCATTCCCACTCCAGCCATGATGATTGCTTCCTTCTGCCATTGCTGGGGACTTGTGACTCTGCCATTCCCTGTGCTGTGCCAAGACTCCTGTGCCAAGGCTCAGCGGTAACCAAGCTGGAGATTCTTGCTGTCATTAGCTGGGGCAAGGATTGGCTCGATGTCTGCCTTCAGCCTCAGCTGTTGTGAGATGTTCACAGGAGGGCAAATCTCTGCCAGTGGCTCCGGCTACGCATGCCCTCCCCACCCCTGTGCTTGGACAACTCAGCCATCGGTTCTAGTGTGACTGGGGTCCCCACAGAAGACTGCTTGAAACTCAGGTGTTGGAGCTTCTCAAGTGTTAGCACCAAGTTCATGTGACTGACTCTGTGGTCAGGAAGGGCAGCCGCCGTGTCTCACCAACTTTTAGCCAACCTTTGCTGAGTTTTCTTTTTAGTGATAAATTGCTTCTTTCTTGTTGACAAATCACTTCTCATCCTCTCCCTTTCCTTGTTTAACTTCTTTATATGTTTTAAAAGTAATATGTGTGCACAAAATTCAATGTAAAATGAAAAGAAAAAATGTAAATTAAAAGTGTAGGTCCCTCAGTGGCAGCACTATTCACAGTTTCTTGTATTTGTGTATGTTTCTAGATGTTTTCTACTCTAGTATAAATACATGGATAGTCAATTTGTGTCAAAAGGCTGAAAATGGGATGATTTGAAAAGGCTCTTCTACAACTTGCTCCCCTTTGTGAACTTATCTTGTATACCTTTCTGTAGCAGCCCACATGGTTCTAGCTCATTCATTTTATAAGATGTAAAGTGTATTTGGCTCCATTGGCCCTCTGTTGATAGGTATTTATTTCCATTGTTTTACTGTTATAAATAATACTGCAATGAATGTCCTTTTTCACAACCCTTTGCATACTTGTAAATCTGAAAAATAAATTCTTGGCAGTGAAATTGCTGAGTTAAAAAGTATGGATGTGTGCTTAAATTGCTTGTGATATTACCAGATTGTTTCCAAAAAGTACTATACAAATTACATGCTCACCAACAGCATGTAATGTTTTACCATACCTTCACTGGCACTGGGTGCGGGTGTTTTCAACTGCCTACTTTTCATTTATTTTATTTTACTTTATTTTTGAACAAGTTCTCATTAAGTGGGCCAGGCTGGCCTCTAATTTGTGACCCTTCTGCCTCAACCCCTGAGTAGCTAGGATTACAGATTTGTGCCATCATTTTTTTTTTTTTTTTGAGACAGGGTCTTGCTTTGTAATTCAGACTGACCCTGAGTTCAGCCTCAAACTCACATCACAGCAATTCTCCTGCCTCTGTCTCCAGAGAGCTGAGATGACAGGCGTGAGCCACCATGTTGGGTGCTGTGGTATGTGGTACTGATTGCTGGTCGGTGTGAATCTCCACACCCAGTATGGTATGTGGTTACCAGGGATCGAAGCCAAGTCCTTGCGCTTGCAAAACAGGCGCCGGAGCCACTGAGCTAAATCCCCAGCCCTGTGCCATCATGCTTAGTTTCCGCCTACTTGCTTCTGTTACTATAACATATTGGTGGCATGTTAGGAACTGCAGACAATTTACTCGAATTTACGACTTTTTTACTTGGATTTATGGATGTCTGCCCTGCCCTGCGGGATCAACTACTGGGATTATTGCAGACACCTGCCCCACCCTGTGGGATTTTAAACTACAAGGATTACTGTACTGGGATTATTGGCTTTAGGACTTACTGAGATTTACTGGATTTTAAGGATATCTGCCTTGCCCTATGGTATCTTCAATTACAGGGATTATTGTGGATAACTGCACTGTTTTATGCATGCTAGGATTATGGGTGTGAAGGCTTGGTATCAAATAAAGGTTGGGTGACCTGGGGTGGAGGGTGGTTGGGCTCTTCTGCTGGTTTGGTATTTGGCTTTTTGCTGCCACTACTCAGAGTAAAGAGTTGAGCCCAGGGCCAGGGATTTAGCTCAGTGGTTCTGGTGCCTGCCTTGCAAGTGCAAGGTCCTGGATTCGATTCTGGTAACCACATACAACAAAGCTGGGTATAGTGGCTCTCGCCTGTCATCCCAGCACTCTGGAGGCAGAGGCAGGAGGACTGCTATGATGTGAGTTTGAGGCTGAGCTCAGGGCCAGCCTGAACTATAAAGTGAGACCCTGTCTCATAAAAAAAAAAAAAAAGAGTTGAGGATCTGATAGTGTTGTTTGTTAATCCTTTTGTTGTAGGACCCCTGGGGCCTGGGGTTTGCCACGAGGATTCTGGCTGCGTCCTCTTCCCTTGTCTCCCACACTGGCGAACCTATGGCGTGTGTGCCCAGACCCTCTCTGCTGGCGCAGGAGCCAAGTTACCATGGTGTTTTCTCTAAGCTAAAACCTCATTGCAGTGTTGGCATTTTACAATGAACAGGTGAGGGTTGCAGTTCAGAGACTCGGTCTCTAAAAGATTCACCATCGCTGCTGTAATAAGTACCTGAGATAGTCACCTTCTAGGGTGATCTGTTTCGGCTCAGCGTTTTGGAGTTTTCAACCTGTGACTGATTGGCTCTGTTGTTTTTGAGCCTGTGGCTGGCCAGCACATCATGGGAGGAACATGGGGCAGGGTAAAGCCTCTCACAAGGAGGTCAGGAAGCAAAAGAAAGAGTTGGAGGCATTATAAAAGGTACCATAATCCCCTTGAAGGACATATGACCAAAGACTTTCCACCAGGTCCCACATCCCATGTTTCATCACCTCCCATGTTAGCTTTTCATTCTCATAACAAAATCCCTGCGATAACAAACTTATAAAGGCAAAGGTTTAATTTAGCAGAGAGTTTGGAGGTTGAAGTCCATGGGTAGGTGGACCCATTGCTTTTGGGCCTATAGCAAAGCAGTATATAAAGACAGGGAGTGTATAGAAGTAAAGCCTTTTACCATATGACTGAGGAGGGGTGAGAATTGAGCACAGTAGGACACATCTGTAATCCCACCCCCCAGGATGCTAAAGCAGCTACATTGCAGGTTGGAGGCCATCCTGGGCTCGACAGTGATTAGAGTTCAGGCTGGGCTGCATAGCAAGACAGACAGAGAGAGGAGGAGGATAGAGGGACTAATAGACATACATGGAGTGAGCATGCGCCCAGTGACCTAAAATCTTCCACTAGGCCCTACTGTTTAAATATCCACCAGCTCCCAATAGTCCCAAGCTGGGAACTAAGCCCTTAGTACACGGGCCTTTGGAAAACTTTTCAAGCCCAAACCACAGTATCACTCTCAGTATCATCACAGGGAGCATCAAGCCTTTAACACACGGGCATTTGAGGGATATTTAAGATCCAAACTGAAGTGGGAATGAAGGTATATACCTGTAATTCCATCCCTTTGAAGGCTGAGACAGGAGAATTGCAAGTTCAAACTCAACTTGGGCCATGTAGTAATAAGTTAGTGAGGCCCTGTCTCAGAATGAAAAACAATAAAAAAGCTGGGTACGTAGCTCTGTGTGAAGGGCTCAATCTTCAGTGCCACAGTGGAAGTAGGGGTTGGGGGTCACAGAAATAAGAGTCCTAAAGCTCACCAGTAGACACACAATAGTTGTTCTCTATTTTTCCTTGGGAATTGAACTAGCTTATCCTGCTCAGTGCTGACAGTATCTCAGCCCAAGGCCAGGAGACAGCCCAGTCTTTCAACATCATTAATTCATTTGCTCTGGTGGAATGAATTGCTCAACCCTGGGGGCCGTGTAAGGCTGGGTCTTTGAGAAATGACCTGGCATACACATCAAGGCCAGTTGAATCTCCTGAGGCTGCATCTGGTTCTGTCCAAATAAAAAATGACTCCCTATGGCCTCATCCATCCCCAAGGTCTTGTACTATCATGCTTTTGATGTGACTTTTCCCCTAGTAAAGTAGTCAGTTTCTTTTGGGAAATGTCCAGCCTAGTCTTCTGTTTTTGACCTGGGGAAAAAGAGCCTGAGAGTCAGTTACCTCTGGGAAGTCAGACAAGATGGAGAATCTTCTAAAGTTACATTGTCTGGGGATCCATTCCTCTCTTGGGGTCAGCTCAGGAAAGGGAGAACCTGGGAGGAATACCAGAGGCCAAGAACCTGAGGGGTGAGAGACAGAGAGAGGAGAATACTTTGTGCTATCATTCCCTGGGTCCTCAGTCCTCTACCTTCAAGAATTTGTCCCCAAACCCTCCTTCAGTGTACAGAGAAAAATGGAGCCAAAGTTGCTCTTTGACTCGACCCTGAACATCTCTTCTCTGCAGAAATCAGGGAAAAGTCATGGACAAGTTCTTTTCTATAGCTATCAATAGTATGTCCCAGACTCTTTGGCCCTTTTACAGAGCCAGGAATGCCCTGTCCTTGGCATTACCCACCCAGACGGTGCTCTGTGGGTGTGAAGTCCAGGCATGGTGTGGGGAAGCTGCTCCTAGTGTGAAACAAGTGAAGTTCCTTTTCTCCACCTGACCCTACTCTCTCCCTCACCCCCATCACAGTCTAGATTCTTGCTTTTGGCCAGGGCTGGCCCAGGCCTTGGGTTCTGCACACATATGCCTGGGCTTCTCGGCCAGTCCTGTGTCTTCTGTAATCTCTTTGCTCTTTCCTCATGCTCAGCTCTAGCCTGGGCCCCACCAGCTCCCTTGTCCTCCATGAGAGAAGGCTGTTAGAGTCCAGCTGGATTCCCTCCCTAGGGTTAGGCTTCTCTCTGTGGCTAGTTCTTGGCCTTGATATCTGCCTCCCTCTTTTCTAGCCCCAGGAGAAGGATGCTGTTCCTCTGTCTGTATCTTGCAGACCAGTGGCTTCAACTGTCCTATCCTGATCCTGGAGCCACTTCCTTGGATTATATTCCAGCTTTTGGGACTATGACATACTTTCCAGAGTGATTATTTCTAGGATGCTGTCCAGGCTGCCCTTTTGTGACATTAGTAGAACTTGCTGACCACCTACCCTTAACAGTAGCCAGTGTTGTTAAATCAGGCTTCCTTACCCTGGTCCTGAGTGAGCAGCAGCCTTGTTCTGAAATGTACTTGTGGTTGAAGTTCATGTTGGTCCCTTGCATTTGCGAGATGCTTGGCAAAAATTCAAAATGGAGGTCAGTGTGCTAATGTGTAGATATTTAAGAGTTATGAATTAAGCTCTTCTATTGTAAAACAAATGTATTCCAACTTCCTGCCTTAATAAATATGTTTGTAATGACTGTCATATTTTTCTATACTTTTTTTTTTTTTTTGAGACAGGGTCTTACTTTGTAGTTCAGGCTGGTCCTGAGCTCACTATGTAGCCCAGATGACCCTCAAACCGACAGCAATCTTCATGCCTTTGCCTCCTGAGTGCCAGGATTACAGGGTATGAGCCACCATGCTGTGCACTGTGGTGTGCGGCACTGATTTCTGGTGGATGTGAGTCACCACTCCCAGCATTGCTATATGTAGTTACCAGGGATTGAACTAGGGACCTTGCACTTGCAAAGCAGGCCCCAGAACCACTGAGCTAAATCCCTGGCCCTATTGTATTTTTCTAATATATGTAAAGCTATGACTTGTGGAGTGAAAGTCAACAAATCATTATAAATTACAGAGTTCAATTTTACATATTATGTTTAAGCATTATATTTAGATTAGGTGTGATAAATTATCACAAAGTATAAAATATTTAAATTTGATATTATATTATTATCTTCCACAATATGGTTTTAAAAACCATTTATTTATGCATATTTATATTCATATATTTTTAACTTTTTTTGTTAAATTGTTCTTTTTCTTTTTTTTTTTAGGTTTTTTTGAGACAGGGTCTCCCTTTGTAGTTCAGGTTGGCCCCGAGCTCAGCCTCCAACTCACATCATGGCAGTCCTCCTGCCTCTGCCTCCTGAGTGCTGGGATTACAGGTGTGAGCCACCATGCCTGGCACTGTGGTATGTGGTACTGATTGCTGCTGGGCATGAGTCTCCACACCCAGTATGGTATGTGGTTACCAGGGATCTAACCTGGGTCCTTGCACTTGTAAGACAGGTGCCAGAACCACTGAGCTAAATCCCTGGCCCTTTTTGTTAAATTTTTCAATGAGTTATATAAAATACAACCCATGACAGTTGCTAAACTTGTTCAGATCTCTCTTTGATCAATTATACTTTTTGTCTGTTTGTTTGTTTTTGAGACAAGGTCTCACTTTATAATTCAGGCTGCCCCTGAACTCACTCTGTAGCCCAGGTGAGCCTCGAACTCACAGCAATCTTCCTGCCTCTGTCTCCCGAATTTTGGGATTACAGGTGTGAGCCACCACTCCCAGCTGATCAAATATAATTTAATCTGTGACAGTAAAAAAAAAAGTTTCCATAGAAATTAGTTTTGAGATTTACCTGTAAATTTTATTCATTTTCATCAACCATTTCCTCTTGTTCTAATCCCTTATATTTTTTTAAAAACTCACATTGGTTATATATTTCACATGTGCTTTTTTTAATTTAGAAAAACCATTTTCCAATACTTCTAAAAAAGTATTTTAAATGTTTTAAGAATTTTCCAATTTAAAAATGAAACAGTTAATTAAATCAGTTGTCTATATGTTTTTATTAACATTTCAATAGAGTGATAGTGTAGATCAAGTACCTGATAACAATACATAAGTATAATTAGTGTTTGCCAGAGATCATGATTTGCTCTTTATTTATTTTGTTTTTTTTATTTAACTTTCTTAGCATATCTCATATTTTAAGTAAATCCAATTTAACTGGTTTAATGGAATTCAGTTGAGATCTCTATGTTTATAAGTGGTTCTGAGGCCAAATCTGATGTGTTTCATAAATGTGTTCAATCCAAAAATATGTAAAATCTTTAAATTACTCCAAATACAATCATGTGAATTGGCGCAGTTGAAGCCATGTCTTTCTTGCCAAAGACTACTTCTGAAGTTGTGACTAAAATTCTGGTTGTACTCCTTTCTTTTTAAATCATATTAGCATAATGACTGCAGACCTATCCTTGAAATCTTTCAATCATAGCTGAACATTGAAAGCTGTTTTTTGTTTGGTTGTTTTGTTTTGTTTTGTTTTGCAGTACTGGGGATCAAACTCAGGATCTTATGCTTATGCACTCTCAGGTGCACTACCTCTGAGAAAGTCGAGTTTTTTTAGTTCTTTACTTGGGTCAAACTCATGTTTTGAGATTCTTATTTGCGCAGGACATTGCACCCTAACAGTATGCTCTGGTTGTACTAACTAAACAAAGTTTAATACTTACAAAACCGTATTTTTAAGGTACTAGAGAACTGCAGAAGCAACAATGACCAGAAAAATGAGCTGAGCTTCCAATTCCTGGAAGTTTCCTCTCCCAGGCACATTTGCCTCCCCATTCTATGGCTGAACTGATATTTAACTTGATCCGTGCAGGGGGAAAGGAACCAGTAAGTCTTCAAACAGTTAAATATAGGCTGTGGTGGAACAAATTAGAGTTTCCAAAAGCAGCTGGGCTTTACCATAGGATGTTTTCTGACTCCTGGACTGAACATGGAAGTCTGGGAGGCTGGTCTAAGGGTTTCAAAAGACAGGATGAAATCTGCCATCACTCTGAGATGTTTAGAGTCCTAAGTCTGCCTAGAATCAATGAACTGATGCAGAACCATGTCTGGTGTCCTCTGCAGAATATTTGCCAGTTGGAAGCTGTCAGGGTAAAGAGAAAGTAGGAAAAAGACTGACGTCTCAGAACACCCAAAGAGCAGAACTGAATCTGCTGCCAATCATACAGAGTTGGGAAGTTGGAGAACCACTAGACTTTCAATCAGAAGCCCAGGAAGGCCCAGCCCGGAAACAGCAGTAGAATGGTGGTGAACTGAGTCTCACTATTTCTGTTTCAGTTAACTGCTGATGAGAAGGAGGGCTTAGCCCTTCATCGGATCTACTTGACAGAAGAAAGGTGAAACTTTCTCTGGCAGGAGGTTCCATACAGATTCGCTATGGGTCTTTTGTATGTAAGTGTCCACGGGTGTTTGTTCATTTATTTTGGATTTGTTTGGATTTGTTACTTGTTTATTATATGCCAGAGATCAAGAGCTGATATACAATAAAATGTCACTTGGCAAACCAAGAGGCAGGATACCTGGCTGAAATCAAAAGAACAGATAAACCATACAAACAGACACGTAAGTGCTCCAGATACTGGAATAATATGACAAGGACTTCAGATAACTAGAACTGATTAAAATGATGAAAGAAAATAAGGACAAATGAATAAAAAGGGCTACTTTCAATAGAGAATTGGGATTCATAAAAAGGAATAAAATGACTTGAGAACTACAGAGAACATAACGATGGAGGATGTGCTTCTTGCACAACAGAATGACAGCTGATTAGCAGAATTCACTGTTGCATAATTTCAGCCGGTTCCAAACCTATGTATAAAGTACAACAGAACGCTTGACCTCTTTCTGTAAGCCAATCAATCAGTCAATCAACAGGAGTGATTTATGTTATTTGTTAAAATTTCACCATATATTTGCGGGGAAGGAATCACAGACATTTCTGTGTGGATGGAAATAAAATAAGAATAGCCTGCGGTTGGCAGGATATTGCGAAGATGAATGGGCAAGTGATTTCCTCACTGTAGGCTGCCAAGGGTTCTGTCCCTGGGCATTAGAGGAAATCAGAGATGGAGTAGGTTATCCTTGAAAATTCAAAAGACAACAGCAATTTCATAGGGAAAGGGTAAGTCATACGAACAAATTGTCTTCATAAAAATATGAGCTGAGAAAAAAATTATATAGCAATATGACTTGAAAAAAATGCAGTCTCCTACCCACTTAGTTCCTATTTTTTTTGCATGGTTTGCTAAATTTGCTTAGAAATTAAGGTATGATGAAAGCCTGAAATACAGAGAAAAGTACAGCTGTGGAGAAAGAAAGACATGGAATAAAGTCCCTCATCTACTGTGCTCCAAAATAGACTCTTAGTAAAGTATCACCTCTCGGCATGTCCAGGTTTTTTTTCCCCAGCTATAAAGATGACAACAACATCTATAACGGATTTCATATACTGCTTGGATATATCAGAGGGTTACTGGGTAGTAGAGATAATCCCCATAGCTGGGAAGGAACTTGCATTTGAAGATGAAATCCTCATTATTTTGAAGATTTTTATTTTAAACTGGACCTTCTTCGAGCAGATTTGCTTCAAAAGCACTCTAGGAAGAATATGCAATATGATGAGATATAAAATGTGACATCTAAATACTGGTCACGTGCTCAGGACAGACACTGAAATTATATACCTACTTTTGAATATTGAAATGGAAATCTGGATATGCAAAAATGTATTTACATTTATGTATTTTATTCAACAGTAAAACAGAAAAGATGGGACGGAACAATAAGCGGAAACTAATTAGCAGCCCAAATGTCAGCCAGAAGTGGAGACGTTTGCAGTTTGCAGTTCTGCACTGTAATTTATCTTCTGCATTGTGAATTTTAACTAAAACAAGAGTCTGTGCTGACAAAAACATCTTGCTGTGGCCAATGTGGGCAAATGGCCACCGCAGAGGCTGCTGCCCCCACAGCAGCGGACCGGCTTGAACACACAGGGTGAGCAGCTTCTACCTCCTTCTATAGTGCTCACCTCGTGACTGGCAGCGACTCCTCAGAGCTGGGCCTCCCAAATTAGTCAAGGGCCCATTTCTGTCTAAAACCCGCAGATATCGCTATTCACCAAGAATGCAAAAATGAAAGTTGCATTTCTCATCTTTTCTTTAAAAAATGTATCAAATGGATATTCTAGGAGTAAAAAATGTAAAAATCTGAAACTAGAAATTCATTAGATGAGCTTAACAGCTGACTGAACACAGATTATAAAATTAACACACTTGAAGGCAGATTGTTAGAAAATAAAGAATACATCACAAAATAGTAAGACATACGAGACCATTTTAATGCCAATATTTCTGTGGGTGTATCTGAAGAGGAGAGAAAATCAGGAGGGGGAACAGATACTAGGGCTAAATTCCTTAAACCTTCATATAAACTTCATGACTTCCTCTCACTGGCATAACCACTGCTGCTGCACAGTTTGCGATCTGTTCCACATTGCACAGATGTAAAGCAGGTAGAGCTTCAAGTCAAACAAATTTTTCAGTTTCCCAGGATCTGCTTCGGGTGGTAGCTATTACAGAGGTGAGTTTGAACTCAAAATGACAGAAAGGGAAGCAGCATTAATACTAGGTGTAAGTCCTACTGCCAAGAGTGGGAAAATAAGAGGTGCTCATCAAAGAATTATAGCTAGACAAAAGAATATCTCTTTATATACCAGCCAAAATCAATGAAGCAAAAGATTTACTGGAAAATCAACCTAAAAATTGCAAGAAATGTATGACAGATTTTCAGTTCATGTTACTTTGTTATTCGAGTACCAACTTTTTGTAATAAAATGCCCCAGAGAGTTAAAAAAAACTCTTTCTTTCTGAAGCACTACTTTAGTAATGCTTATTGATTATTTATAGCATTATACATAATGCTATAAATGTAGCATTATTCTATTTCAATTCAGTTTAAAACTTCTAATTTTTTTTGGTGATATTTTTCTTTGATTATTTGGAATTACATCGCCCAACTCTTAGCCATTTGTATTGTTTCTCTATATTACTCAGATATTTTAACCTCTAGTTTAAATCTTTTATGGTCAGAGGACACATTTTGTATGATTCCAATCCTATTACATTTATTGAGATTTATTTATGGTTCAGTGCAGGGTTTATTTTGGTAAACATTCTCTGTGTCCTTAAAAAGAATGCTTTTCTGTCTCCTGTTGGTGGAGTATTCTGTAAATGTCAACTAGGTCAAGTTGATTAGCAATTTTCAAGTCTTCTATCAATTAGTGAGAGGATACGGAAGTTTTTAACTAAAATTGACTTATGCATCTCTCATTTCCTCTCATGTTTTTTCTTCTCATGCTTCATATTTTTAAGCTCTTTTATTAGATACATGTGAATGTAGAACTAGTCTGTTTTCTTTTTAAGTTGACTTTTTAATGGTCTGAAAGGTAGTCTTTATCCTTGGTAGCATCTTGTTCTAAAGTCTACCATCAGATGCTAGATAGACATTTCACTTCATCTTGATTAATATTTGTATGCCATATCTTTTTTTTTTTTTTTAGGTTTTTTGAGACAGGGTCTCGCTTATTGTGGTTCAGGCTGGCCCTGAGCTCAGCCTCAAACTCACACCACAATCCTCCTGCCTCTGCCTCCCGAGTGCTGGGATTACAGGCGTGAGCCACCACGCCCGGCACTGTGGTATGTGGTACTGGTTGCTGCTGGGTGTGGGTCTCCACACCCAGTATTGTTATGTGGATACCGGGGAATCGAACCCGGGCCCTTGCGCTTGCAAGACAGGCGCCGGAACCACTGAGCTAACTCCCCGGCCCCTGTATGCCATATCTTTTTGTTCCTTTACCTTTAACCTGTATCTTTTTAAAGTGAAAAATCTGTCTCTTTATTAAAGTGTTTTGACTACATACACATAATGGAATTGTTGGTATTTTTTTTCTTTTTCTTCTTCCTTCCCTCCTTCCCTCCCTCCTTTCCTTCCTTCCTTTGTTCCTTCTCTCTGTTTCTGTGACAAGTCTTACCATGTTCCTCAGGCCCTGGACTTGCAACTTTCCGGCTTTAGCCTCTTACACTTTTGCAGCACCAGGGATTGAATCTAGGGCTTTGTGCATGCTAGACAAGAGCTGTCCTACTGATTACATCCTCAGCTCTTACTGATTAATTTTAAAGTTATCATCTTGGGCCAGGGAGTTAGCTCAGGAGTTCTGGCCCCTGCCTCACAAGCACGAAGTCACAAGTTCAATCCCTGGTCCGAAAAAAAGTGGCTTTAAGGTCATCATCTTGCAATTTCCTTTCTGTTTCTCCCATCTTCTCTTTATTTCTCTCATCTTCTTTTCTGATATCCTTTTGGATTTGCTATTTTTAGTTATTAACCTGTACTACTTTATTAGCTATTTTGTTTAGTGGTTAATCTAGATGTGTAATATAAAATTTACCTGATTACTTCAAAATGATATTATTCTATTTCACATCTTATGTAAGACCTTCACAACAGTATACTTATATGTCTTCTATCTCATCTTTATACTGGAGTTATCATGAATTTTATTTCTACATATATTATAAACTTCCAAGACATTTTTTGCTTTAAATGACAATTATGTTTTTAATTGTGGCAAAACATATAAAATTCAACCCTCCAGTTTCTGAGTGTAAAATACAACCTATCAACTGTGTCTCCACTATCATATAACAGGTCCCTAGAACTTCTTCATTCTGCACAAATGAAACAATTGTGCAGAGGATATCTGCTCATCTTCTAACTCCTCATCTTCCGTCATCATTTTTTTCCAAATCTTTATTGGTACATTATATATACACATCATAGTCACTTTGAGCATTGAGAATTTATACCAGTATATGATATGACACAACTTAATTCTCATTTTCTCCCACTCCCCGACCCACCCTGCAACCCCCTACCCCTATATACATAGGCTTCTTTAAAAAAATTAACATCACATTATTTTTCTCCTCTTTACTTACCACTATACCCCATCATTTTTCTAAGACAAGGTCTTACCATGCAGCTCAGGCTGGTCTTGAACTTGCTTTATACCCCAGGCTGGCCTTGAACTTATAGCAATCCTTCTGCCTCAGCCTCCCACATGATGAGTTTACAGGCATGTACTACCATGCCTGGCTAAACTCTTTCTTTTTTAGTTTTTTTGAGATAGGTTCTCACTTTGTAGTTCAGGCTGGCCCTGAGCTTCATGTAGCCCAGGCCAGCCTTGAAGTCACAGCAATCCTCCTGCCTCTGTCTCCCTAGTGCTGGGGTAACAGGAGTGAGCCACCACACTTGGCTAAACTCTTAATTTTTATGACAATGTATTAGGATTCAGTAGAGGAACAGATTCAATAATATGTATAATTATATAGAGGATATCCTAGGACTGCTCACAATAGCTACCTGTGGAATCAGGGGTGGAAGAAGGCAAGATAGGTCTTCTCGCTTCAGTCTGCAGCGTACATGTCAGTCATCCATAGACACACCAGGGCTGTCCTAATCTGCTAGGCACTTCTCACTCATATTGACATATCATAATTAATAATCACAAGCAGTTTTATTGAAGTATATTTTGCATGGCATAAAATTCATCTTTGTGCATTGATATCTCAAGAACTTTTGTCTGAATATAGAATTCTAGGTTGATGGTTTTTTTGTTCTTCTCTCAGCACTTTCAAGATATCATTTCATTGTCTTCTAGTTTGCTTTCTGATAATACATTTGCTTTCTAGGACTTGGTTCACACACCCATAATCCAAGCATTCTGGGAGGCCGAGGGAGGAGTTTTGCAAGTTCAAGCCCACTCGGGGCTATATAGCTACTTAGTGTGATTCGTAGTCACTACATTTGTACTTAACAAAATACTACCAGGGATGGAACTCAGGCCCATGTGCTTTCACGCTAAGTGAGGTACCACTTGAGCTTAATGCTGGGCTAAAGAAAATTCTTTTTTTTTTTTTTTTTTAAGTTTTTTGAGACAGGCTCTCGCTTTGTAGTTCAGGCTGGCCCTGAGCGCAGCCTCAAACTCAAATCACAGCAGTCCTCCTGCCTCTGCCTCCCAAGTGCTGGGATTACAGGCGTGAGCCACCACGCCCGGCACTGTGGTATGTGGTACTGGTTGCTGCTGAGTGTGAGTCTCCATGCCCAATATTGTATGTGTTTAACTGGGGATCGAACCCAGGTCCTTGCGCTTGCAAGACAGGTGCCGGAACCACTGAGCTAAATCCCCGGCCCCCAAGAAAATTCTTAAGGTAAAAGATAATAATCATCGATGAAAACATGGATCTAGACAAAGAAATTAAAAGTACCAGCAACAATGGCTATGAAAAATTTTTAAATTTTTAATATTAAAGATAAAAATTTAAAAAAAACCTTTGGGGATATAGTTCAGGGCACAGGCTCTGGGCTCAGTCTTCACTACCACCCTCAAAACTGTGTGTGAGTGTGTGTGCACATGCATGTTTGTGTGTTATGTGGGGCACTTCAAGGCAGAAGGGCCGGTGATATAATTAGACCCCTTTTGCCTCTGTTTAAGAGGATTATTGGCTTGTTCGGTCAGTGTTCTTTCCTAATAGTTGGTCTATAGTAAGCAATCATTAAGTCTCCCACCACTGAGAACAATTCTCAAACCAAACGAGTTAGACAGCATTAGTCCTGCTGTCTCCATAAAAAGAAGTAGCTAACACTTATTGAATGTTTCCTATGCCAGGCATTGATATTCACTTAGTCATTCAGTACCTAATATTTACTCACAAGAATTATATACAGTGGGGGCCAAGATTATCCCAATTTTTTAGATGAGGACAAAGGTACAGAGTTTAAGCAGTTGGTTTAAAACATTGAAATATCCTAATATTGTCAATAGTTTAATGTTGTAAGGTTCTCTTTAATGTCTAGAAAATATACAAAAATGTGTTTCAAACCATCGATAATGTTCTGTTTCTTGGTTAGGGTTGGTTATAGGAATGTGTTTAGTTTGTGGTGTCATCATTATTACACTTACAATGTATGTGCTGTATAGTCGTACATATATATATATTTATATATGTATATAAAATGCAACTGCAGTTTCATACAATTATTTAAATCTCAAAATCATTTAAAAATTCAATATACCTTGAAAAAGAAAAGGCTACCTCTAAACCTACTTCTGAAACTGCTTTTAAATTATGTATGTGTAACAGACTGCCATGGTAGGGCCAGAACTAAGGCTCAGTTCTTTCAGAGGGAAGATAGGCCATTTTCCTTTCTCTGTATCCATGTTCACATGTACGATTTACACAAGGCCCTGACAATACCCAAGAGAAGTCTTGACCTCTTTTGAGACACATACAACTATGACTGATGGGTCGGAGTAGCCTCAGCGGAAGTCTAGTGTCAGGGAGGCAGACCAGGAGCTACCAAGGAAGAACCCTCTAAGAATGGAACAAGGAGTTGGTCACATGGACCACGTGGGGCAACAGATCCCAAGTAATGCAGAGGAGTGCTAGTTCAAGTGTGAAAAAGAGAATCATGCTGAAGCTGATCCTAACCTGGTCCTCTGGTAACAGGACTGTTCCCTAAGAGATAAGGATAGTGAGCTTGAATTGGAAGAGTTAGATTATGGATCTCTAGAACATTCTGGGGGGCTCATTCCCCATGGCTGTGACTCCGCTTTCTCTTCCACTGAGCATCCCTCAGGAAAGCCCATTTCTCACTTTCAGAGTAAAGACGTGAATGCTCTTCCAAGAATGTAGAGCCTTCTCCAAGTTTCATCTCCTTCAGGCTAGAGCTGAATTCCAGCTCTGCCAGCTTGTGGCCCTGCTCACTTCCCACATCACTGATTCCCGGTGGTAGTGGTGATGATAAAATCGGCGGAAATGGAATTTCTGCAGGAGTATAATTCTGGTGGAATCATTCGGGCTTGAGGTTACGAGTCCCTGCCTGGATGTCCATGGCAATGACAAAAAGAACAATATAACTAACAGCTCAAGCAATTTTACCCTAGGACCTCTC
>PVIR01006297.1:21793-66935 GCA_004026965.1 Petromus typicus | reverse complement strand
ACACACATGTGCGCATGATCTGGATATCTAAGAGGAAAAGGTCCAGTGTAAGGTTGGCTGGATTTAAATGTCAATTCTGTCTATTAGTGGCTGTGTGAATTTGGTTGGTTCCTAAAATGCTCTCATCATCAATTTTCTTACCTATGTGAAGGGCATAAATTTTTTACCAGAGTGCTTGGCATATAGAAATGTCCAGTAAATGGTAGCTATCATTATTACTTGTATTATTATTTCTTCACATTGTATAAAAACAGACCCCAAGTAGTCTGGAAACCTAAATTTAAAACATAAAGCAATAAAAATAAAAGAAGAAAATATAGAAGGGTATTTATATAATCTCAGTTTGTAACAGTCTTGAAAGATATGGCAAGACAAGAAACCATCAGCAGGGGATTTAGCTCAGTGGTTCCGGCATCTGCCTAGTGAGTGCAAGGGCCCGGCAGTTCATCCCTGGTAACCACTTTCAACAATGGTAGGTGTGGAGACTCACACCCACCAACAATCAGTACCACATACCACAGTGCTGGGTGTGGTTCCAGGTTTGCAGGGTTACATAGTGAGCTCAGGGTCAGCTCCAACTACAAAGCGAGACCCTGTCTCAAAAAAATAAATAAATAAATAAAAGAGAAAGAAAAAGAAAAACAAACCCATCGGCTGCAAAACAAAAGACTGATGTGTTCAAACACATAAAAATTATAGTCTGTAGAAGACAGACAAAAAATTCATATCTTCAAAATATGAAAAACAATCTGAGGAGAAACTTTTCTTGTGGAAAGAAGAGGAAAAATGGCAACTGAGAAATCATTTTACAAATGAACTTCAAATAACTAATAAATGTGTAAAATGGGGGCTGAGGATTTAGCTAAGTGGTTCTGGCATCTGCCCAGTCAGTGCAAGGTCTGGAGTTTGATCCCCAGTACCACACACCTCATTGTCGGGTATGGCGGCTCACACCTATCATCCCAGCATTCAGGAGGCAGTTGTAGGAGGATTGCTGTGAATTCCAGGGTTGCCTGGGCTAGGTAATGAGTTCAGGGCTAGTCTGAACTGCAAAGCGAGACCCTGTCTCCAAAATAAATAAATAAAAATAAAAAATAAAAACAAATGTGTAAAAAGATGTTTACCAATAATATCTCAGGGAAATGCAAGCTATTATAGTAATTACCTATTTTTAAAAATATATCAGTTTATGAGACTGGCAACATCCAGCACTAGTGGAAGGGGAATTGGGCAGGCCTAGGTCAGAGTGTGACCTGCTACAGGACTTAGAAGCAAACTCACTTGGCAAAGCAACTCAAACTTGAACATACTTTTTGACCTACCAGTCCCACTTTTGAAAACCTAGCCTCTAGAAACAATAGTACAATTAAATGACATATAAGTGTACAGAAATTGATCAAACATTTTTCCTGTAAACCATACATTTGGTGGTGCAAAGGGAGACCAAAATGAAAATAATCTGAAAGTTTTCTTAAGGAAATGGATGAATAAGTTATGGAATATTATAAAACCCTATAAAGAATAAATGAGAGGTAATGAATTGACCTGGAGTATCAAAAGCAAGTTCCAGGGGGAAGACAAAATAACATTTGCTGATTGCTTACATTTGTGTGGTGTTTGGATGTAGTTTGTCCCCCAAGGATTGGTGTATTGGAGGCTTGGTTCTCAGTGTGGTTGTATTAAGAGGCAGTGGACCTTTAAAAGATGGGGCCCTACCGGAAGTCATTAGGTCATTGGGGGCACTGCCTTGGGAGGATTGAAGTCATTCTGTGGAGTTCCAGTTGGTTCCTGTAAATGTTGTTATAAAAGGGGAGTGTGCCCCGGTGTCCTGTCTCACCGTGAGGTTGCTGCAGCTCATACATGTCTCACAGTGATGCCATCTGCCACTCGGTGAGGTTGCCCATGTTCGGGGGGGGGGGGTCACCAGAGACTGAGCTGATGAGGCCTCCCAGCCTTGGACTTGTGTGTGAGCTGCAGATACTTCTTTCCTTTATAAGTTACTTAGGCATTTTCCTGTAGCAACAGGAAATGGATGAAGGTGCCACACCGATCCATTTGGATGCAATGTCCTTGGCAAACATCCTTGTCTGTTCTCTCTCAACTTTCTCTATATTCTTTCTGGTGAGTTCAGCATTTCGGTTTTCTCTGCTGGGTTTATCAGGCTATCTTCCAGAACCCTTGCCCACTTGTGACTTTTGTTCCCTTTGAGTTTTAAATTTTATCTCCTTCCCTTTAAAAATACCCACACAGTGGTGGTCTCCGGGACAGCAGGAAGCAAATGTGCCTTCAGCCCTCTGTCTTGAATGAGAAGCCTTCTTCAGTTTTGTGCTGTTAATAAGAAGTAAGGGAAAGAAAAACAGCTCTGCAAGTGCGTGTATTGATTTATATATGTGATCTATAAGTGGAATGAAGGTGTGAGAAAGCATACACAAGGATTGGTGTTGGATTTGACACCTACATAATCTGTTGTTCTTTAATGGAAGGCCCTGCTGATTTGGTGAATAGCATCATGTCACTTTTCAATTGTGGATATCACCTGAATCGGCAAGGCACTTTAATTACTGTCATCATACTACTTTGTTAATTTTGAGTATTTACTCAGTGTCGATTGTTTTCCTGTTGCTGACACCCATATTTTACAGAGATTTATCTGGCTCAGTCTCCAGTGGGTTCAGTACAGACAGGTGCTCCTGGGGGGAAACTGAATGGTGGTGGTGGGGTGGCTGCTCCTTCCACAGTGCCCAGCAACAAAGGAGGAGAAGGGAGGATCTGGGACCGAGTACACCCCTCTGGGTCACGGTCCAGTGAACTGCCTTTTCGGATGATGCCCCACCTTCTAACAGTACATTCGGCTCCTGAGTGCACCCGTGTTTGGATCACAAGGAGTTCAGCGCCCCCATGATCCAGTATTCCTAACACATTAGACTTTTGGGGGACATTTAACCTCATAATTACTAAAAGAAATCATCTTAATTAAGGCCTTGAGGCTAAAATAAAGCCTTTTTTTTTTTTTTTTGAGACAGGTATCACTTTTGTAGTTCGGGCTGATCCTGAATTTAGACTGCAACTCAGCAATCCTCCTCCTTCTGCCTCTTGAGGCTGGGATTACAGGCGTGAGCCACCATGCTCAGCACTGTGGTATGTGGTACTGGTTGCTGCTGGGTGTGAGTCTCCATGCCTAGTATTGTATGTGGTTAACTGGGGAATTGAGTCCTGGCCCTCTCACAAGGCAGGTGTCAGAACCACTGAGCTAAATCCTTGGCCCTCTAAATAAAGCCTTTTAAAAAACTCAATAGGGGAGTCAAATCTGAAAGCTGGAGAGAGGCAGGAGCGTAGCCACACAGCTGTGCCTGTAGCAAGGCCGCTGGTGTACTGTCATCATGCCTATCCGTGCACTGTGCAGTATTTGTTCCGACTTATTTGACCACACCTGTGATGTGGCTGCCATCCACTGTGGCCACACTTTCCACCTGCAGTGGTGAGTGACTGTGGTGCAGGGGCCCAATGTTCTCCCTGGTGATGGTGGTGGTGGTAGAGTTTCAGGCCCACAGGCAGTCCGCCCTCACAACCCAGACAGGAGAAGACCTCATTAGGCAGAGCCCCACGGGAGCTTCGCCACCTGCACTGGAATGGGTCAGCCTCACTCAGTGGTTTGAGATAGAACCAAGGCAGACCTGCCCACAATGCCTAATTCAGGTTGGTAAAAGAACCATTATCAATAAGCTCTTCTTGGACCTGGCCCAGGAGGAAGAGACTACTTTGGATGCAGAATTCTTAAAGAATAAACTAGATGGTGTCAGAGCCCAGCTCTCCCAGAAAGTGAAGCAAAAACGAGACAGCCAGGCTATCATCGACACTCTGCGGGACACACTGGAAGAACGCAATGCCACAGTGGAATCTCTGCAGCAGGCATTAGAGGCATCAAGTTCAATCACAAGTACTAACAATACCCACATATAATAAAGGCTGAGAGGCTCTGCTCCACACTCAAAAAGCAGATGAAATACTTGGAGCAACAGCAGGATGAGACTAAGCAAGCACAGGAGGAGGCCCACTGACTCAAGAACAAGATTAAGGCCATGGAACAGATTGAGCTCCTACACCAGAGCCAGCGGCCTGAGGTGGAGGAAATGATTCGAGACACGGGTGTGGGACGGTCAGTGGTGGAACAGTTGGCCGTGTACTGTGTATCACTCAAGAAAGAGGATGAGAATCTGAAAGAGATGCGGAAAGCCTCAGGGGAGCTGGCTCACAAGCTGCGGAAGGACTTAGTCCTCTCCAGAAACAAGTTGCAGTGTGCTGTGAATTGGATCAGACCAAGCTGGAGCTCAGGGCAGCTCAAAAGGACTTACAGGCTGCTGACAAGGAAATTACGAGCCTGCAAAAGAAGCTAACCATGTTACAGGAAACTTTGAGCCTGACGCCAGTGGCCAGTGAGACTGTCAATGGCCTGGGTTTAGAGAGCCTAACCCCCTGTGAAATGTTAAACCCGAAGCTCTGACGGCCACCCTTCCCCAATGCTGTTGACCTTGATGCTACCTCTGATGTGAATGCTCCTCCAGCCCAGCCTTCTGCTTCCCGGAATGGCCGCTCCAAGAAGCTCTGCCTGGAAAGGGCACGGTCTCCTGTTAAAGACGTCCTCAGGAAGATGCTCAAAGTTGCCAGACAGGAGTCTCAGCTCTCTCTGGTGGTCAGCGCTGTGTAGGACAGCCAGATGAAGAACTTGCTGGTGCTTTTCCCGTCTTCATCCAGAAGGCACTCCTGGGTCAGAAACAGCCCAAGAGGGCCATGGCAGAGTCCTATTGCAGCACAGATATGATAAGAACCGGGTTTGATGGCCTTGGGGCTGGACAAAATTCACTCAACCTACAGACACAACCATGATCTGCCCACTACTGGTGAAGCCCAACGCCAAGACTAAGCAGAGAGGAGTAAAGACTGTGCAGCCTCCGTTGCAGACCAACCCGGATACCTTCCTGTGGTAATGAGAGCAGTCTGAGCAGTGGCCAGATTGATGCCTCCAATAAGGAGACCAAGAGCTGGCCAGGTCAGGGATCTTTGAGGGGATGGCCTCTTTCAGGTGCAGCCCTGAGAGAAGGACAGATGAGCAGACAAAGCTGCAGTTGACACCAAGAGACTGTACTTCCTGTGCTTACCCTGCCTTACCCCACGACACTGGGCTTTTCTTCAGGAGTCCATACAGTTCTGATTGGCTCCTTATTTTAAGCTCCTGTTGATAGCAGTGACCATCAGTTGGCAGAGTTCCTTCTGGTCCTGGAAACCACGGCACTTGTGGCTGTGTGTATGAACAAAAGTACTTGAGATTTCTCAAGCAACCTAGCCAGAGCGTCCTTCTGTGCTGGCTTAATGCTAAGCATGGCCAGAAGAGTAGGGGATGGAGGTGGTGGTAGGGAAAGGTGGAGGAAGAACAACAAAAGATCATCTTAAAAAAAAAAAAACTCAGTAGGTAAGAGCAAATCATATCTTCTTAAGATGTAGGACTTCTACCGTATTAGTTGGTTTCTGTTGCCATGAGAAAGTATCCTGGACGAGGTGGCTAAAACTCCAGAATTTTATTTTGTCAGCTTCTGGGTCTGGAGGTCCATATCTAGTTCTCACAAGCCCAGTTTCCTGTGAGGATTCTTTTCCTTACTCACAGACAGCTGCTTTCTCACAGTGGTGTAGGGGAAGGACACCTCTAATGTCTTCTTCCTTACAAGGGCACTGTTTCCTCTGTGTTAGAGACCCACCCTTCAGCCTGCATTTAACTGCTGTCACCTCCTCTCAGGCCTCATCTCCAAACACGGCCCAGGCAGGACGAAGGGTCATCAGATGGATTTCAGGAGGGACACGATTCAATCCAAAGCAACCCTCCCTTAGATTTGTTACATTTTAAAATAGTCTAAAAAGAAAGGCCTCTAAGAAAAGGAAAAGGAAACTACTCTTACATGCACCTTTGTGACATATTCTGACAGCATAAGACTTTAAAACTACCTTAGTCCTTCTAACACTCCGCGATTGTAAAATTATCTTCTTTGCTTTTCTGCTAGTCAGTTGGTCAAGCTCATGAGAAGTCAGTGGAGCAGCATGTTCTACTATCAGTGCACAAAACCACAGGATTAACAAATATTCTAGCAAAAGCCACCATATTTATTAATGTCCCCACAGAGCAGTGGTGTAAAACAATAAACTCACTCCAATAGTTTTATATCTCTTAATCAAATAAATCTCTATCTACAGTTTCTAATATATTACAAATTCCCTGACCATAAAAGAGGGGAGAGAGGAAAAGAAATATTTGATTTTCAAAAAATATAATTTTGGAGAAAGAATGAACCCAGCGTGTGTAAACAAGTAGTTTATGGTGACAGCTCAGGACTCTGGAGAACCACACACAGAGTGAGTAAGGCCGGCTGATTGTGTTGTGGTGCTTGTGGTGCTGGAAAGGCCAGCATGGACCCAAGAAGAGGAGAATGTTGTTTCCATTCTTTCACTAAATATAATCAAATACCACTTAAAAAAATTTTTTTTTAAACCAGTGTTGACCCTTTCAAAAATGATCTCATTTAATTCACTAATCTTTTCACATGAAGAAATCTGATACAAGGGAGAGAGGAGAGGACAGGAGGTAGATCAAAAGAGTGAATGAGAAAAAGAGACAAACCTTGACCAGAGTAATACAGCTCATAATGGAGAAAACAGTTTCAAATGCCAAGTGATTGGACTTCAAAGCCTTGGTCTTTATCACTCAGGGGCTGTGTCTACACCTGCAGTTATTTACTTAATCTTGGTATCACTTCTCAGAGCACAGGACCCTGGAGGTGGAGGCTGTGCCTGTCCTGTTGATCCCGTGCTCCTCCTGTGCTCTGAAGTCCTCCCTGTGGCCTCTGCTGGAGGCAGGGCCTCCCTGACCACAGACTGCCCATTTGGAGCAACTTGCTATGGGTTTATTCTTTTCTCTTCAGCCAGGCCTCGGTCACCAGTCCCCATGTACATCATTGCCTGGACTCTCCCTTTCCCTGGTCCCTCCAGCCCGTTTTCCAGGCAGCACTCACAGTGACACTTTCCAATGTTGGTCAGGGCCTTTTGACCTTAGAATAGAATCCTGAACCTTCCTTCCAAGCACTATTGACAACCCTGGCCTCCTCTGGCCTTCTCCTCTCTCAGGCCTCCTCTCCCTACTCTGATACTTGTTCTACTTACAAGACTGCTTCTCCATCACTATGCACTTAGTTCCAGCTATGAGGTATCACCCAAGCTGCTTCCTTTGCTGCTGTTCTGTTTAATTATTCTAGAGGAATGTGTGGCAAAGGATGCACGTGTATGGGTATTCATTGTAGTGCTGCGTGTACATGACACAACAATTGAAAACAACCTCACACACTGTGTAAGGGACCTATATACAGATCCTCTGAACTTTAAAATATTATACAGCAGTGAAAAATTGCCATGTACTAATAGAGTGTAAATTGGCACAGCACTCAAAGAATGCAAATTGGAAAAGCCTGTCAAAATCAAGTATTCAGATACATTTTGTGCATGTTAATTTCTGCATATTTACTCTGCAGATGTACTTGCACATGGAAAGTAACATAGGTACAGTGTTTCTTACAGAGCATTCATTTTAATAGCCAACCTCAAAGACAATGCGACTCCATCAACTTTATGGAGAAAGAGATAAGAGAAGAAATAAGACTCTAGATTCATGTCCATATGTGATTGAAATGTATGAGGAGTAATTAGTTGTAAGAAATTAGAGTGGTTACCTGAGACACTGACATGGTACATGGTGTGTGTGAGGAACAGGAGTAGGGAGGAGAATGTCATTGTTCGTCTTTGATACCTTTTGGGTTTTAAGCATGTAGATCTATTGGTTCCTTCCCCACACTCATGGTGAGGAAGAGGTGGGTCAGCATGTCGTGGAATGAAACACTCTACCAGACAAGCGTGCTGCAGCACAACACACATGTGTATCCACGTTTAGAAGCCGGAGTTGAGGAGACCAAGAAAGACTTTCCCTTTAGCAGTGTGCTTCAGGAAAAATATAGTGTGTATTAATTGTTAATTAATTGTAAATAAGAGAATTAACAAGATTGCTGGGTCAGATGACCGACTAGGTCAAGGGTTAGGTTCTGAGTTGTGATGGTAGGTGACAGTCCTTGTCCAGCCATGTGACTGATTCCTAGAAATGTCTGAACTGAGATGTATGAGGGGAGGGTGTGTAATAAACACACTGGATCATGAAGACTTTGTACAAAGAGAAAAAATATCTCGGTGCTAATCTTTGATTACATACAGAAATGATAATATTTTGGATAACTGTGGTAAACAAAATATAGTATTAAAAGTAATCACAACTGCTCCTGCTTTTCTAATATAGCTGCTTGACAACTTTGAATTGCATATGTGGTTTGCATTTATTTCTGTTGGACAGAATTATTATAAAAAGTGCAGGGAAAGGCCAAGAGGGAGATCATATTATAGGAAAGAGAGGCAGTTTGGAAATGACGGTCTTCTTTTTGACCCCAGCTGGTCTTTGGTTTTATCTCAACTTGACAGGGAGAGTTGGGGTTCTAGCATGTAAAGTCATTGTTAGGGTCTGGCCAGGTTGAGGGGTGTGTGTGCATGTGTGCGTGTGTATGTGTGTGTGTGTGCGGTGAAGAGATGAGATCAAGAACCTTGTTATGGGGAGAATTCAGAACTCCCCCAGATTCTCTTTTCCCTCTTTAAAATGTATTTTTCTCCTGGCTTTTACTTGGCTAATAGTACCTTCACATTCTACTTTCTTTTATAGTAATTTTGCCGATTAAGGCCCGCCCTTTACTTAAACACATATTAAAATACTCAATTCACTTATGAGAAACATAAAGCAAAATATGTACCAGATTTATTGCTCACCTTGCAGACTGACCATAACTAAAAAAAGAAAAAAATAGGTACAAACTCTATGAACAAAGTATAGGAAAGCAGCGTGGCAGGAATGGCGAGTGGACGGCAAACTGCCAGCCTGGATTAGAACTGTAATTACACGCACCTTCTCACTCAGTCCTAGTCTTTGTCCTGTGGGTGCAGACCAGTGTGACGTATTTAAAGGGGGACTCATTGCAGTTTGGAGACAATGTAAATGACCAGTGATGGAGATGGAGTAGGTAAGTTATGTATATGATTTTAATAGAGTTGGAACATATTGTAACTTCATTAATAGTAATGTGATTTCAGTGGCACAGCTACTAACAGTAAGGCAGATCTTATATTCAGGTATAGAAGAGCCTCTGAGATGTATTGTTAAGTTAAAAAAAATAAGAAGTTGAGAACACTGCAATTTCTGTGGGGGGAAAATTTGACATATTTTCTGAGCTAAATATCTATAAATACATAGGTTTTTTGAAGGCTATAAAGAAATTAGTAGCAGTAGTGGCTTCCAAGGATAGAAACTATTTTAAGAGGACTAAGCATAAGAAAGACTATATCTTTACTGTATACTGTTTGTAGTTTTAAAGTTTTTGTGATATACATGTATTGCCATTTAAAAAAACTCAGTGAAAAATATGAAAACTTGTGTTAAGCAGGAACTTCCTCTCTTCCAACTCCATAGAGATTCCTTTACTCTCACCTCATAGTGCTGCTCTTCTCTGGGGCTGTAACATTTAGTTTCCAAGTGAGTTGTAGCTCTCTCATCCCATTTAATAATGGAGGAGAAAGTAACATGCATTTATTTGATTATGAAGGACAGTATCTGGATTTACCAGATTAAAGAGTTCAGAGATTTTAAAAACTGATTTTATTGGTACATTTTATATACGCATCATGATCTATATACATAATCATGACATTGAGAATGTCTACCAGTATATGACACAATTTAATTCTCATTTTTCCCATTCCTCTGCCCACCCTAAACTCCCCACCCCCTATATACATAAACTTTACTTCCTTTTTTACCATCAAAGTTTTTCTTTCCCTTCTTTACTTACTCCTACCCCTTTTCCCATTGAATATTTTCTATTTCACAATATCTTTCATACATTTTAGAACTCATTTACATCTTCATTTTCTCATACCAGAGAAAAGATACAGTATTTTCATATCTGTTACCTATTTATTTCACTTATGAGTATGTCCTCATGGTACGTCCATTTGAAAAGTCCAAAGATTTTGATTCCCCCCTTTTTATTCTGTTCCATTTCTTGAAACTTAAACATTTATTATTAAGCTAATGAAAAATTTACAAGATATTTACATAAAAATCACATATATTTCATTCTTTGTTCTTTGACATACTCTTGAAATGCACATTTTGATTATTCCGAATTTAAAGGGGGAAATGCCAAATGCAGCACGCTCTCTAGTGGTCAAAATAAACACTAATACATCTTTTCTTCACTATTTTTTTTTTAAGACAGGGTCTCGCTTTGTAACTCAGGCCGGCACTGAGCTCACTATGTAGCCCAGGCGAGCCTCGAACTCACAATAATCGTCCTGCCTCCGCTTCCTAAGTGCTGGGACTACAGACGTAAGCCTCCATGCCCAGCATTATATTATTATTTTGTGGTGGTTGTTTATTCTCACTGTGACAGGAGTTATGATATTCCTCTTTATTCTCATTTTTTATTTTGCTGTATGGGGGACTGAACCTAGGGCCTTCACACTAGGTTACATCTTTATCATGGGGTTATGTTCTGCTTCTAGGCTGTACTTGAACTCTTAGCCTCAACTGGTCCATGTCATCCTCCCGAGGAGCTGGGAATGCGAGTGGGCCCACGTCACCCCACCAGGCTTATTATTTAATGGGTACAGAATTTCATTTTAGGCACCACAATAAGTTTCTTAGATAACAGTGGTGAATGTACTTAAAATGTTACCTAACAATATGAATGTACTTAAAATGTTTAAGATGGCACATTTTTTAACCTGTATTTATTACAGTGAAAATTGTCTTATTATTCATAGCAACAGTTGAAAAACAGTTGTAGGTGCGGGCCGGGGAGTTAGCTCAGTGGTTCCGGTGCCTGTCTTGCAAGCGCAAGGACCCGGGTTCGATCCCTGGTTACCACATACCATACTGGGCGTGGAGACTCACGCCCAGCAGCAACCAGTACCACATACCACAGTGCTGTGCGTGGTGGCTCACGCCTGTAATCCCAGCACTCGGGAGGCAGAGACAGGAGGATTGCTGTGATGTGAGTTTGAGGCTGAGCTCAGGGCCAGCCTGAACTACAAAGTGAGACCCTGTCTCAAAACAAAAACAAAAAAAACCCCTAAAAAAACAAAAAGAAAGAAAAACAGTTGTAGGTGAATCTAAACCTGTTATCCCTAGGTTCTACAGTAAGTTTGGCTCATTGTCTTCCCCTCTTGACATTTCCTTCGTCCCACAGCCAGCCTCCGGGGCCATCTGTGCCCTGTACCACCATTTCTCTAGGCAGCGATGACTGAACCAATAGGAGCAGCTGACTCCAGCTGGACATCTCAGACCTCACCCCTGAGAATTTAATCTCAGAACTTTTTCTTAATCTTGGTGTAGGGGTAAAAATGAGGTGGCACGGTTGAGATCTGTACGTAGTCATAGTTGTCCGTGTTTATTAATTATCACACACATGGTTATTGCTGGTCTGTTCCACCCGACAATGTGCCCCTGGCCTCCTGCAGAAGCAAAGTAAGCTCGACTGTAGAGAAATGATCACTAATTACCATTCATATTTTATTTTCTCTAATATTTTGTGGGCTGTTCCCTTCTAAATGAACAAAATAGTATGCCATAGTTTTACCACATTTAGCTTCCTCTAAGTCACTTTTTTTTAGCATATTTTTTGGCACCGTGACAAGAATAATTAATTATTCAATGAAAGCTTGACTTACAATGACAGGGTGTAAGTTGGATTTTGTTTCATCTTTTGAGGTAAAGTTTCACTGTGTACTTCAACCTGGCCTTGAAATCACTGAGACAATCCTCCTGCCTCAGCCTCAAGGAAGATTTTAAACGTGTTAAGAGCAGCAGGTTCACTCACAGGAATTTCCCACTTGCTCACAGGAAGCTGGAAAGGACAGTGGGTGAGTTTGTTATGAGTTGGGGCAGCGCCACCATGTGGCTAAGCAGTAAAGGATGACTGATGTCCATGGAGTCTGGTAAGTAGAAATTGGTCAATTTGTGAAAAAAATTTTTTTTAATTGGATGGGAAGACAGTTGTATCACAGTGGGCGAAGGGAGATTTTAAAGTCTGTTTTAAGTTAGCATCATTTTAATGTTTTTAAATTCCCAGAAATTGGTCCCAAGGATTAAATCTTGAGAGCTGTATCCTCCATGGAATCTTTCCTGTCCCCTCTTAAACAATGTCGCCTCCTGCGCTTCCAAAAAACCATCTCTGATGTCACTTCCATTCACCAACACACATTCACTGCGTGCCCACATGGTGCTTACTCCCAAGGCACTGTGGATGCAGGAATGAAAACACTCACACTAAAATTTTACTCTTCAGTTTGAACTCCTTGACACTTTATGGCTTCAAAGCCCTCTGACAATGAAGAACCATCTCATTCCATCTGTCTTGAGTAGAGATGGTTGCTTTTTTGTCAGGCCCATTCCTACCTACATCAGTGCTCTGGGGGGTCATAGCTATGGCCTACCAGCCAAGGACAAAATACAAAAACAAATTTTTACAGATCCTATAGGCTGAGCAACAGCCTTTCAAAGACACCCATGTTCTAATTCCTAGAACCTACATTATCTTACACAGCAAAGAAGCTTTGTAGTTGTGCTAAGTTAAAGCTCTTGAGATGAGATGTTCCTAGTGAGGCCAATGTAAAGATCTGTATACAAGGGAGGGAGTGGATTTAGAGATGGAAGGAAGGAGGCAGAGGCAGAGAGATGCTGCTGCACTGTGGGCCTGCAAGATCCTGGAGGGGGTTGCAAGCTAAAAAATGTAGGTGGACTGCAGAAACTGGAAAAGGATTTTCCTCTAGTGCTTCCAAAATGAGGCCAGGCAGGGCCTGCTAGCACATTTTAGACTTTGACTTGCAGATCAGTTAAAATAATATATGAGTGCTGCTGTGAGCCACTAGCTTTAGCTGGGCATGGTGGCTCACACCTGTAATCCCAGCACTTAGGTTGAGGAAGGAGGATCAGTGTGAGTTCAAGGTCAACCTGAAATACATAGTATTTTGAGACCCTGTCTCAAAAACAAAAACAAAAAACAGGAAAAAAGACCCCAAAACAAAACAAAGAAAATGCACTTGCTTCCTGGTAACTTCTTATCAAAGGAATAAGAAATGTAACAATTTCTACCTGACTTCCTGATCTGCCTTTGACACTGCCTGTCCTTACTGGCAAGAGTGGATATTTCTTTTTTGTTTCTGTTTGGTCTTGAGTCGTGTCTTGATCCTATTGACATAAGCCAGTGTTTCTCAATGGGCTTGTCTGACCATTGTCCTTCTTTGGTGTATCCTCCCAGCTTCCGTGTTTTTTATATAGATTTTAAATTCTGAATTTTCATTTTTATAGTTTCCCAAAAACTTTGTAATTCAATGCACAACCCAGAAGTTATTGTTATTGCGAGAACACTAGTAGTATTTTCGTTAGTCAGGAACAAGACAAGAGTGTTGATTAGTATCACTCTTGGTCAACATTATTCTGGAGGGACTGTCAACGTAATTACCCACAGAGGTTAAGAGTTTAAAGAAGGGATTCACAGATAGATACATATCGCATCTTTTCTCTGGTATGAGAAAATGAAGATGTAAATGAGTCCTAGCATTGTATGTTATATATTGTGAAATAGAAAATGCTCAATGTAAAATAAGGTGAAAGGGGACAATGTTGAGATTGTAACAAAAAAGTAAGGAAACAAATTTTATATATATAGGGGGGTGGTAGGGTGGGTGGGGCTATGGGAAAAATGAGAATTAAGTTGTGTCTTATACTGGTACAAATCCCCATTATGGAGTGCAATCATGATGTGTATATTTAATGTACCAATAAAGATAATTAAAAAAAAAAAGTTTAAAGAAGGGAAGCAGGAGGAAATATGCTTGCAATTATTTGCAAGTGATATTGTTATATAACTGAAAGAGAATAAACTGGAAAATGGCAAATAATAGATGTATCCCATAAACATAATACACAACATTAATGTGTACAATAACAACTACTTGAAACATATAAGAGAAAAACTTATTCTACTTGTAGCACCAATAGAAAAGATAAAAAACCTATGAATTAACATAATAGGAAATAAGAAAAGTAAATGTGAAGCATTTACTTTGTTGCGAAGATTTACTATGTTAGGAACATCAAAATAAAGTCTTACATATTTAATACCATAGCTGTTAGACTTTTTACTAATAACTAAATATAGTTGATAGGAAAATAATCTTGTTTTCTTTTTCTTTTAAACTTCATTCTGCACCTTCTTTTTTCTTTCCTTTTTTTAAGACTGGGTCTCACCTCATTGTTCAGGATGTCTTTGAACTCTGTGTAGCCCAGGCTGGCCACAAACACAAGGCAGTCCTCCTGTCTCAGCCTTCCAAGCACCTGGATTACAGAAGTGTGCCAGCACACCTGGTTCTTCTACTATGTTCTTTACATTTTCTAGTTTTATGAGTTTCAGTCTTATGGGACTTTTCACTGGACGGAGCACATAGGTTATATGAGGTTGTATGTGTGGTGGTCCAAGCCACACTCACCTTTGGATAGCCAGGCTATGGCAAAAGAGGGCTCCTCACAAGTTGCTGTCTGTTGGTTCATGTAACTGGCCATGGGCACCCAGTCCTTTTCTCTCTCTCTCTCACACACACACACACACACCCTATTTCCTCAGTATTCCACTTTGGCCATCCCAGATTTTATTTATCTTGATACAGTAACTGCCACACAAGCAAGGCTGTTTTTATCAAGACATAGTTAAAATAGTGGCGTGTGTTATCTTTACCACATCACCAGCCCATTCTTGGATTACAGGCTTTTCGTCATCATTTTTACTTGTATTTTACTTCCCAGGCATTTTGGGTTTTTAAAAAATGCCCCCACTATCTAGCACAGTGGCAAACACCTGTTATCCCAGCTACTTGGGAGGCTGAGGCAGGAAAATCATAAATTTTGGGCTATTCTGGGCTTAGTCTGAAAACAAATGACAAAGGCTGGAGATGTAGCTCAGTTGGAGCACTCTGAGTTTGACCCCAGTAGGAAAAATAAGAGCCACTGTTACCTACTATTGTCAAAAGAATTACACACATATAATTGATGTCAGGTAATTTTTTTTTTTGAGACAGGGTCTCACTTTGTAGTTCAGGCTGGCCCTGAGCTCAGCCTCAAACTCACATCACAGCAATCCTCCTGCCTCTGCCTCTCTAGAGCTGGGATTACAGGCATGAACTACCACACCCGGCACTGTGGTATGTGGTGCTGACTGCTGGTGCGTGTAAGTCACCACGCCCAACAATGTCGTATGTGGTTACTAAATCTCTGGCCCTAAAGTAAATTTTTTAGTGGAGGTAGAGAAAAGGGGGAAAAGCTGCTGTTGCCACTGAAATCTTAGCTCACAAGGCAGGTGCTTTCGGGCGGATGTGAGGTGCGAATGGATTCATAGGTAGGATGGAAATCTGTATAGATCACACCTTCCTTAGATACCGCTCCAGCTTACAACAGGTGAAGGTCTTTTGGAGAGTCTCTGTCAGATCTTAGTTGTTGCTTCTGCTTCTTTCTTCAGACTCTTACATGCTAGAAAATAGTAAATGTCAAGTGAACAGATGGAGGGGCTGTGTTCACCATGCTCTATCCAGAAGCTCAGAGAGCAGGGAGAAGCTGCTTAAAAACGCTCTGCAAGGAAAGCAGCGTCAGCTGAGGGCAGCTCCTCATACAACACAGGTTCCGGCTCTCCGAGATCATTTCTAAGGTCTCTGGACATTTGTATCATTAAATACTCTCTCCGTACCAAGAAATGTAAATATCAAAAGGGAGCCTCTACAATTCCCATGGGTCCTGCTCACTGAGACTTGTTCCCTGCTTGGTAAGTTGGTTCATGGAACCTGGATGTTAAAGTTCCTATCATGACCCCTGGGTAGGAGCTCTGCTTTTTCAGTAATAGAAAATAAAAATGTTTACAAGGAAATCAAGTATAGGGGATCTGTCCACTATGAAGTGAGGGCCGAGCAAAGGGGGGCACGGCCTGGTTGCCTCCGGGTTGCTACAGCTCACCTTAACCCAAGCATCATCCAAAGTTGTCAGACTTCCTCAGTTTTCAAGAAAAGCTGGGGTTTTAGTGGCTTATACTCTAACTCTTGCATTCTGGGGACTGATGCAGGAGAACTTCAAATCTGAGCTTAGGCCTGGGCAACTTAGTGACTTAGAAAAATCCTGTCTCCAAAAAAAAAAAGACTGGAGATGCAGATCGGTGTAAAGTCCTTGGAATCCTTGGGCTTGGGTGCCATCTCCAGCATTGGGAGGGGAAAAAACGTAAACATTACTCAAGATCTCTCATTTTTAAATGCCAGCTCAAATTTCAGTTAAAATCTGTCTGACCCAAACACAACACTTCCATGAATGTACCTGGTGCTGCTTTGTGTTATTTGCTGAACTGTTCACTGCAGGGAGAAACCTTGAAAACAAATGGCAGAATAGAGAATCTATGCATTAGCAAGAGAAAAAATGCTGTGGTTTTCTTGTGATTATAAAAAAGTAATGCTAATTGCTACAAACTGTGATTATTACTGTTCTTGTATAGTCCTTTGGTAATAAAAACACAAGTCTATTTCAGCTCTCAATTCTGTAAAACTTCACTTAGGCTTTTTTCATCCTATCACCTTCCCTTAATTTGTAGTTTGAGTAATCAGGCCTAGATTTCATGACTTTAAAATATTAAGCACTCTGCTTATAATCACGATTTTTAATTTTTTTAGTTTTTTTGAGACAAGTTTTCATTCTGTAGTGGAGGCTGTCTGTGAACTCACTATGGGACCCAGGCTAGCTGCAAACTCACAGCAATCCTCCTGCCTCTGCCTCCTGAGTGCTGGGATTACAGCCTTGAGGCATCACACCTATATTTTTTTTTGAGACAGGGCCTGTGTATTCCAGGCTGATCTGGAATTCACTGTCTAGCTCAGGTTGGCCTTGAACTCAGGCAATTGTCCTGCCACAGCCTGAGTGCTAGGACTATAGGAGTAGGCCACAATACCTAGCAAGGGTAATATTTTAATAGAAATTTGACCACTGCATTGTCCAGTTTAACCCTGTTGAAAGTCAATCTTCATCTCCAAACTATAATTCTAACTCATGAACACACAGGTCACCTTTAGGGCCCTGTGTGAACCTGTCATTCACTTTTCCAGCCAAGTTCCTCACATAACCTATGGTAACCTGCACAACTGGTGATACTGATGTATGCTACATACGGGTACCTTCTACTTCTGCTGTTCCTTCTGGAAAACCTTTTCCATTTAACTAATGTGGCTAGGCAGGATGACCTTCTCAAGTAAGCTTTCCTTCCCCGAATGCACATTCAGATCCTGATTAAGAATTTTTAAAAAGTACAAAAAACTTTATATGATTAGGGTAGAGGGATTGAAAAGAGGGCAGAGGAAGAGGAAAAAATAAGAATTAAGGTATGACATCTATTTGTACAAATTTTCAGTGAGGAATGTGGTTATAATGTATACCTAAAATGTACCAATAAACTCAATAAAGAAAAAAAAAAGAAAAGAAAATGATAGACCAGTCCTGGTGGTTGAACCCTGTAATTCCAGCCACGGAGAGAATGAAGGAGGTTCCCAGCCGGCGTGGTGGCTCATGCCTGTAATGCCAGCACTCATGTGGGCAGAGGCAGGAGGATTACTGCAGAGTTTGAGGATAGCCTGATCTACATAGTGAGCTCAAGGCCTGCCTGGACTATCAAGTGAGATCTTGTCTTTAAAAAAAAAAAAAAGAGGATCCTACGTTCGAGCCCAACCTGGGCAGCTTAGAATATCTCAGCATTTTTTTTTTTTTTTTAGGTTTTTTGAGACAAGGTCTCGCTTTGTGGTTCAGGCTGGCCCTGAGCTCAGCCTCAAACTCACATCACAATCCTCCTGCCTCTGCCTCCCGAGTGCTGGGATTACAGGCGTGAGCCACCACGCCCGGCACTGTGGTATGTGGTACTGGTTGCTACTGGGTGTGGGTCTCCACACCCAGTATTGTTATGTGGTTACCGGGGAATCGAACCGGGCCCTTGCGCTTGCAAGACAGGCGCCGGAACCACTGAGCTAACTCCCCGGCCCTATCTCAGCATTTTAAATGTAATTTTTAAAACGATACAAAATTTACATATATGCTAGATTTAGAATACTGTATTTACAACCCCCCCTTCACTGTCTCTACATCTATCCATGTGTAGATGCCCTAAAAGTCACCAATCGGATCACTGAGTGGGTGAAAAGCTCCTTTTCTCTGCGTTGCCAGGTACAGCTGTATCGCAGCAGTCACCATCTGAACATGAGCAGATTACAAATTTGTCCTTTCCACTACGGTGTGAGATCCCAAGGTAGCACTACCGTCTCTGCGGACCCAACGTCCGAAGGCCAGTCAGCTCTCAAACTATTTTCCGCACTTCTACGCGTTCAGGACGTTACTTTAAAAGAGCGAGTGCCTTCCCGTCCAGGAATTACAACCGGCTTGCATCTTTAAGGGTTTACTGAGAAAAAAAGGTTAGATATCAGCCGGCCCCAAAGGGCAGGAAAAGACAGCCTATAAACCCTCGGGAGGGAAAACGCCACCAGTAACCACACACGCAGGAAGCCAATCGAGCGGGAAGCCACGGAGTGGGGCGGGTCACGGAAGTTACTGTCGCCGGAAGTCACGTGGCTCGATGTGAATCCATCATCTCGGTAGTCGACTTTCAATCCTCTAGGCTTCTGGCGGGCTCTCCTGACATCCACTGTTCGGTGCTCAACTCGCCCGTGCTGCCGCCACCGCCGAAGGAGGGGCAAAGCTCAAGATGGCGGACAAAACGCCAGGCGGATCTCAGAAGGCCAGTTCGAAGGTAATTTCTCGGAGCCCTTCGTCAGTCAGTGGGCCTGTGACTGTCGTCTGAGGCCTACAGATGCATCTGGCCTACGACAGATGGTTAGGGTGTGTATCTGAGTTCTGGTAGCCACAGCAGGCCTGGGCCCCGCCGCACCGTGGTGCGCAGGTCGAGAGGCCTGCTACCTCCCTCAGTCCCCAGCCTGGATTCTTCTCGATAATGGCCTGCTCACAGGGTGGTGGCGTGAATACTTTGGACCTTGCTTGGTGAAGTCAGAACCTCACATTGAGGTGGGAAGCCTTGAAATCACAGCCTAGTATCGCTGCGTGCTGAGGCCCGAGGCCACCGGACAGCGCCCGGGAGAGGCGGGAATCGCCTCCGGTGTTTCAGTGCCTGTTTTCCTTTCCTGGTTTTTTGTTTGTTTGTGGGTTGGTTTTGGTTTTTTTTCTTACTCGCTTCTGGCTTCAGTTGCTTTCACGCCCTTCAGGTAGGGACCAAATAACCCCTAGGGTCGCGAGTTTATGGTGGGAAGACTAATAGTGGAAGGACGTGGGGTGGAAGTGCAGAGGCGGGAGCAGCTGTGCTGTACACTGCTGAGTCGCCAGAGTTCATGTTACTCCCAGCACGTGGCGTGCACCTCACTCCAGCAAGTGAAGACGAGTCCTTTTTATTTTTTTTGAAACCAGGTCTTTACACGTAATTCAGGTGTCCTTGAACTCACTATATATCCCAGGCTGGCCTCGAATTCACGATGATAAACCTGCCTCATCTTCCCGAGGGCTGGGATTACAGGTGTGCGCCACCTCGCCTGCCTGGGAAAAATGAGTACTTTATGAGGGCCACAGGGTCAGTTTCTCTGCTTGTATGTGGTGTGTTCCACTGAAAGGAGAGTATCTGTAGATTTGGAAGGTATCCAAGATCAGTAAATTGCATTTGAATTTACAGGGAACAGAACTGTGAAAGTAAGCTGTGGAAGTTTAGCCTTAGTGAAATTTTGGTTAGTGCTATCGTGGGCGGGTCGTGGGTCATGTAATTTTTTTGCTTGAATTTCTCATCTGAAACTCAAAAGTAATAACTACTACCATGAAGCAGATATTATGCTTGATGCTGATACAAAAAGATATGTAACGCTTAAAGATTCTAGGGGCATGATAATGTTAAGATAGATAGTCCGTTATAAGAAAATGAAGTTTAGGTTAAAGGGAAGAACTGTATATTTGCTACTTGTTCCGAGAAACAGCGTAACCCATTTTGTACTTTCTCGGTTTCTAATAAAGTGAATCTTCATGCCATTTGGTGAGTGATGTGCATGAATTACTTAGTTTAGAATTAGTGGCTTTCTTACAACAACTCTGGTTAGGGGCCGGTTGGGTTCTATATCAAACCTTTACTCCTTGTGAGTTTTCTTCTTCCCTTAGTACATTTCTCCTCTCTGGGGATGGAGAAGCTAATAGGTAAGTCACCCTGCCCACTCTTCTCCTTTACACACATGTGACTAAAACCAGCCCTTGATAGTGTTAGGGAACTGTGTATTACTAATGTTTGCTTATATCCATAGTAATTCACAATTTTTGTTTTTTAATGTTTTAAGTGCCCCTTATTTGAACCTTTGTATGTTCATTCAGGCTTTTTTCTGAAACAGTACTTGGTTGTGAATGTGTGAGTGTTTCTTATAAATAAAGATTGGATTTTCCTTAGTAAATCTTCTATTTTCTATTGCTTTTTATTATCACCTGTTGATATGTTTAACACTATAATTGGTTCATATGTGGTGGAGCACAACCATAATAATCCTAGCACTCAGAAGGCTGAGGCAGGAGAACTGCTGAGAATTCAAAGTCAGCTTGGGCTATGTAGTGAGTTTCAGGTCAGCTTGAACTGTACAGCAAAAACAAAACAACAAATAACCCATATATTTGGACTCAAAAGTATTGAGTCTTTATTTTGCAGTTAATATGGAAATAGTGGAAAGGTTATGGATTTTGATAATGAACAAGAGATTTGGATTTGTATTCCAACTTCGTAATTAATATTCGGGAAGATTGCTTAAACCTTAATTTTATTTGTACTATACATATGATTTTTTTACATTGATGGATAAAAGATGGAGTTAATGTCTATAGCATGCGTAATCTTTCCTCCCCCCCCCCTTTTTTTTAGAGGAAATAAAAAGTATTTAGAAAGTGTCAGGATAACTTTTAATCCTAAAATTTGGAATCTTAAGTCATTAGCTCATGGTGACTGCCTAAACTGCTGCTTTTTATTTCTAACACAGATCAGAATTTATTAGAAAAATATAAGATCATTTTGGCTAATGTTACAGTATTCAGAATTTCTAGACTTTCATCTTATATTTTGATATCCCTTTGGACAGAGCAGATGAATGGCATATATTACCCAGTACAGATAGAGTGAGCAGATAATTTCTCATGCTCCTTTATCTTTAGTTGTTAAATTTTCATTGATATGGATTGGCATGGTTATTAGTCATGTTTCTAGACTTTGAGGAAAATGTTAATTTAAAAATTTTGAGCTTACAGGATTTTTACCACGAGCAAAGGCAAAATTGTTAATTTTCTAATTATCAAATAAAGAGATTAAATTAGGTGTGGTGGCTCATGCCTGTAATCCTAGCACTTGGGAGGCAGAGACAAGAGGACTGCTGGGAGTTGGAGGCCAGCCTGAGCTACATAGTGAGTTTAGAGGCAGCGTAAACTACAAAGCATGACTGTCTCAAAAACTAACAAAATAGGGCCGGGGATTTAGCTCAGTTATTCCAGTGCCTGCCTTGCAAGTGAGGATCCAGGGTTTGATCCCTGGTAACCAGGCGATACAACAATGCCAGGCATGGTAACTCACACCTACCAGCAATCAGTACCACATACCACAGTGCTGGGCATGGTGGCTCACTCCCAGCACTCGGAAGGCAGAGACAGGAGGATTGCTGAATTCAGAACCAGCCTGAACTACAAAGGGAGCCTGTCTCAAAACCAAAACAAAATAAAACAAAAACTAAATTAGGTAGCCTGTACAGTTCCTTTCAGCTTTAAAATTACATTTTATTTATATATAGCCAGATGACTTAGCTATATGTATAATTATCATCTGGAAAGACACTCCCACACCATTTTATTTCCTGTGTAATTTTAGTGTACTTTTCTACCTAAAGCTTAGTAGATGTAGAATTCAATAAATATTTTAGAAGCAAAGTTTTCTTATGCATTTTATTTATTTTTTTTTTATTTTATTTTTTTTTTTTAGGTTTTTTTGAGACAGGGTCTCACTTTGTGGTTCAGGCTGGCCCTGAGCTCAGCCTCAAACTCACATCACAATCCTCCTGCCTCTGCCTCCCGAGTGCTGGGATTACAGGCGTGAGCCACCACGCCCGGCACTATGGTATGTGGTACTGGTTGCTGCTGGGTGTGGGTCTCCACACCCAGTATTGTTATGTGGTCACCGGGGAATCGAAGCCGGGCCCTTGCGCTTGCAAGACAGGCACTGGAACCACTGAGCTAACTCCCCGGCCCTCTTATGCATTTTATTGATATTTATCCTTAAACTAAAACATTGCCTTGGTAGGGGAAGGGTTTTGGAACCATATTATAACTTTGATTTTGGTAGGACATGAGAACTTGAGCTTATAATTTTTAGCTTTTACAATCATTGCACATATTTTTTGAATTTATTTTATAAAAATTAACTTATTTTGACTCTAGGAATTATTTGCATACTTCTCTAAATGAGAGTATTAAGAGAATTTGGTATTTTCTTCTATTTATTTTAATCCTGGTAATATTGCTCATTGAATGGAATTATATGCCTTATTCTTTCTCCTTGTGACAGTCCCTATTTTTTGTCATACCATCAAAAATTGAGTCAGAAAGATAAATGGATAAAACAGGAAATAATACTGGCTTCCTTGGACATCCAGTGCTGAATCATTTTGGGAGCTATTTCTTGGCCTTTGCTTAATAACAAATAACTCTAAAAAGTTAAGTAAAATGAGAATCTTTGTAAGGCTTTTAGTCTTTACATATTTATTACTTTTAGTACTTTCCATTACTTCCAGTACTTAAATACTTTGTTGCTTTTTGTGGTATGTGAGGATTTAAATATGGAAAAACTCCAAACAAAACACAAACCTTGAAAATTAGGCTCTTCATAGCTTGCTAGTTTTATACTGAATCTTTATTATGGTATAGTTGTGATTTTCTCTTAAAATATAGGATGCTTACATTTTTGTTTAAGATGGTTGTATTTCGGAGTGGAAGGTGGAAATATCAACTTCTGTTTTCTTGATTGCTACTCTAAAAACTTAAGTCTGTAGCACTGGTACTGGTATGACTGTTAATGCGGTTTTTAAAACTTCTGTCTTACTGTACTCAATTGATTGTTTTCTGAAAGTTAGGCTTTTATTTTCTTTCTGAAACTTATTTTCCTTGGAAAATAAGCATAAGATAGACATTTGCCTTAGTGGCAAATGAGAAATCATCTGGTATACATATTTAGGACTCCTGCTATTTAACTCCTTTTCTGTGAAGAGCATCATTTTTGAAATAAAAACTTGCTACATAATTTTGAAGTGATTGAGAGTTACTACCCAGTTCAGAAATAAGAAGGGTAAGAGGGGAAACTAGTTTGGAAGAATTTTAGAAAGTAGCCCGAGGATTGCGGAGAGGTCAGCCTAGGCTGCGTAGTTCAAGTCCAGCCTGGACTACGTAGTGAGACCCTGCTTCAAAAAAACTAGATGGTTAGAAGAAGAAAATGAATACAGGCTGCAATAAAATAGTTGAGAGCTGGAAAAAAGAAAGAATGAGGATAGGCAGCCCCTTGGGCTAGTTTTTGTCTAGGGCTCAGTGGAGTTTGCAGGAGTTAGTCCTCTGTTTTTAGCATTATGTTGGGACAAGATAAATATAGACCTTTACGGATATTCCAGTATTTGCTTTTTTCTAAAGCTTACAAATCTTTAATTTTCTCTAAAACTTTAATGTCTTGTTTTAAATGTAGAACTGGAAAGCAGAAGTCTTGAGAGATATTTGTGATCTCAAGATTTTTGATTCCACTTTTTTTTTTTTAAGTTATTTTGAGACAGGGTCTTGCTTTACACAGAGTTCAGGCTATCTATCAGCCTCAAACTCATAGCAGTCCCTCTGCCTCTACCTCCTGAGTGCTGAGATTACTGGTGTGAGCCATCATGCCCAACATTGTGGTATTGATTGCTGGTGGGCATGAGTCACCACACCTAGCACTGCTGTATGTGGTTACCAGAGATCCGACTCAGGACCCTGTGCAAGGCAGGTGCCAGAACCACTGCACTAAATTCTTGGCCCTGATTTCACTCTTAATACTTAAATTATATAAAAATAAAATGGTCAGTAATGAATTCTGAGTCTCTGTAAAATTTTCAGAAAGAACCAGAGCATTATTTAGTTGATAATTTGTAACTCAGCTTCTTTGTTTTTAGATGTATAAAGTAGAAGCAAATTTATTTTATAACACATTTTTTATAAGACATAAGATTCTAATATTTGACATTGGAAGTACTATTATTTGAAGATTAAATTCTTCGACTGCACTCTTTTCTGTTTGTGGTATTCTGAGTTAGAAGCAACTCTCTTACAAGTTTTAAATAATGGCTTATTTGGGGATTATATATGTTTTTTCCTTTTTTTCACTACATTTGCACTATTATGTGAATCTTTTAGTAGGTATTATATATATGTTTATTTGCTGTTAGAATCAGTTTTTCCCACAGTGGTGGGGATTGATCCTAGGAGTCAGGGTGTGCAGCATGCTAGGTAAATGCTCTACCAAAGTGAGCTACATTCCCAGACTGAGGGCCCACTTTATGTGGCTTTGGGGTGATAGGAGAAAGGAAGGGTTGTCTATGGCCATACCATCCTGAGCCTGATCTCGTCTGATCTTGGAAGATAAGCAGGGTCAGGCCTGGTTAGTACTTGGATGGGAGAAAGGAAGGGTTGTTTGCTTTATACCAAGAAGTTCCTGCTCTGGCAGTATTGTGGCAGTAAATAGGTCTAATGACTTGGAAAGAACTATTGCACATAATTGTTATGAAAATAGTATTTATGTTCCCTGTCTAGTCTATAAAAAGGAAACTATGTCTCAGATATATTTCATTAGCATTTACATTCTTTTTAGAGTGTGCATTTACTTTGGGTCATGACCTTTTCATAAGTCAGAAATTGTACTTGTTTAAAAGAGTTTTATTTGCTGAGAAGAAATTTTTAAATGTTGAGAGATTAGATTTGTATAATATGAGAAACATTTTTAGTTAAATAAGACATTCCCTAATCTTTTAAATACTGACTTTTATTATTTTTAATATTTGTAGACCAGGTCATCAGATGTTCATTCATCTGGATCTTCAGATGCACATGTAAGTAAAAAAGACAACTTTTGTTTTTAATAAAAGTTTAATTTTCTTTGTATATATCCCTATGCCTATGCTTTTATATAATAGTTATATATTTCCTTTTTTGTGCTAAAAAATTCTCTATGCATATAAATGTGTACTTTATATATTATTGTAGGGTTGTGTTATGCATACATTGTTTTCATTGCACATTAACTTACTGAAATCCTCTCAAGTCATTTGGCATAGCTCTAACCCATTTTTTTCTAATAACAATGTTTCATAGTGGAGAAGTAATAATTATTAAGCTTTCTGTTAATGGGCCATGTATATTTTTGTTTAAAGCATTTAAATATGTTGGTTTTGTTTCTTGAAACAAGGTCTCATTATATAATTTAGGCTGACTTTGAACTTACTATGGAGGTTGGTCTTGAACTCCTAATGATGTCCTGCCTCAGTCGAGGTACTACCATTCCCTAACTACTAGGGTTTTTTTATCTTTTTTTTTTTTTTCTATGAGACAGGGTTGGGTCTTGATTTGTAGTGTGGGCAGGCCCTGAGCTCACTATGTAGCCCAGGCAAACCTGGAACTCAACAGCAATCCTCCTGCCTTCGCCTTCTGAGTGCTAGGATTATAGGTGTGAGCCACCATGCCCAGTACTGTGGTATGTAGTACTGATTGCTGGTGGGCGTGAGTCTCCACTTCTGGTATTGTATGTGGTTGTGGGGATCAAACCCCAGCCATTGCACTTGCAAAGCAGGTGCTGTAATCACTAAATCCCTGGCTCTGCTTTTAGATATTTTTAATATTACAGTAAATACTCCTTTACATGTTATTGTAGCAGGGTTTGAAATCTAATGGTTTGTTGAGACTCTTTCAGAGATTCTCTGAATTCAAAATTATTTTGTTATAATACTAAAGAATTTTCTGTCTTTCTCACTGTGTGGTCATTTGCACTGATAGTGAAAAAGCAAGCAGTTGATAACTCATTGGCACCCGAGCATGAATTAAGGAAGTGAAACCAAAATGTACTGGTATTCATTGTATTCTTCACCAGACCCGTAAAAAAAAAAAAAAAAAAATGCTTGTTTCACTGAAGAATATTTTTGGTGAAGGAGTAAAAATTATAATCTTGTCTTATGTGTACTTTTGTAATCATTTGTGTGATGAAACGAGAAGCATATAGAAGGTACTTTGTGCTTACCAAAGTGTAATGTTTAAGCAAAACTAGCTGAGTTTTTTTATTTTAATGGAATAGCATTTTTACTTAAGGAGCAACTGACACATAAGCTATGATTAATCAGACTTGGGTCTGATTTTTTGAAAATGAAGGAAAAAACCTGTTACTTCAAGAAAAACTATCAGTATTACCTTGGAGCTGTCAAATACAAGTTAAAATTACTGCAGACTTTCCCTTTTCTTAAGTACTTTGCTGATGGAATCAGTGGGGATATTAAAGAATATGATATTTTAAAGGCAACAGTGAAATTTGTCAATATTTGAATATTCGGATTATATCTAGTTTTCAGTACTGTGTGCATCTTTTTAAAAGCTTTTTTTTTTTTTTTTTTTTTTAAATCTTGTTGAAGATGGATTCCGGACCTTCAGATAGTGATGTGCCAAGTCGGACACGACCTAAGAGCCCACGAAAACATAATTACAGGAATGAAAGTGCCCGTGAAAACCTTTGTGATTCTCCTCATCAAAATCTTTCAAGAGTGAGTATTGGTAAAGATAAGAAAAAAGAACTAATGATCTTGATCACTCATTAATTTTATATAACAACAAAGGGGCTGTTTATTCATTCAGTTTTTTGGCAAAGGAGTATATTGTATGTAAAGTAGTTATGGTCAGATAAATCTTTCCTTTCTTATTGGCTGAGCCAAATGTCGAGTTCCATTCATTGGAAATACACAGATGATTAAAGCATTCCTGACTGAGAGTGCTTATGGATTTGGCCCAGGAAGCAGACAGGAGCAGGTGCTATTCACTGTGTTGATGCAGTGCCTGGGTCAGTCAGGAGCACAGGGAACTTCTTTACTTCAGGTTTACAAAGTGTTCTTGGTCTCCATTTGTTTTATCCATTGTAAGTAATTTTTTTCCTACTAAATTTGGAAAATTTAACAAAAGTAATCATTACAAGCAAGTGATAACCACAAACATTTTTTTCTTCTTGTATAATATTTCTAAACATAAATACATTTTTACTGTTTTGAGATACCATTTTATGGGAACAGTTAAATATCTTGTTTTCAGTTGTAATATTTTTTAATTTCTAAAGAAACTTAGTAAACTTTGTGAAGGATAATTATTATTCCTTTTAGTAAATAGTCCTTCAGCCATAAAATTATGTTTTTATATTGAATTTTTTGTGTAAGTTTGCCTTTTGTTTAAATTTTTAGAGTTAATTTACATTAAATGGTTGTAAAGGACTGGAGATTTAGCTCAGTGGTTCAGGGAGGCAGGGTTCAGTCCCTGGTAACCACATATAATAATGCCAGGTATAGTGACTCAAACCCACTAGCAATCAGTACCACTACTACAGTGCTGGGTGTGGTTGCTCATACCTGTAATCCCAGCACTTGGGAGGCAAGGCAGGAGGATTGCTGTAAATTTGAGACTTGAGATCAGGGCCAGCCTGAACAACAAAGTGAGACCCTGTCTCAAAAAAAAAAAAAAAAGAAAAAGGTGGTAAAACATTTTTGTTTCTATTTACAAAGATAAATTTTCTTTTGAATCTATTCTTGGAACCCTCTATTGGGTTTTGGGTTATAAATTGCTTTATTTTTCTCACAGGAATTTTAATGTTACTTTTAAATAGTTTGCATGAATGATACTCATCCATTCTACATTTCCTCAAGGCAAGCCTATTGAATACCCAGTGAATAAAGTTTAATTTTGTGATTTGTTAACATTTCAGAAGAGAAAAAATCGTTTAGGTTTTGATATTTTGGGCCGAACTTAATGAACTAATTTACCTTTTAAGATGATGGATCAAATGAGTAACTGAGAAATGAAGGTCTGTTGCATAGTCCATATTCTCAGAAGGAAGTTCCTTCTAAAATTGTACAAGTGAAGAGCATTTAAATATTTTCTTATATAGATTGGATAAATATTCCTTACCCAGAGTGCTTGGGACCAGAAGTATTTTGATTTCAGGTTTTGGACTTGGGTCTATTTGCATATTCATGTTATTTTTGAAATGGGACCCAAGTCTAAATGTAGAAAATTCATTTATGTTCAATACACGTTTTGTACTCATGTTCTAAGGGCAATTTATGGGGGGGGGGTGTGTACCTGCATTTTGACTGTAGCTTATCACAGAGGTTCTCATGGAATTTTCCACTTGTAGCATCTTTTTCTTTTTCTTTTTTTTGAAGCATCATGTTGATGTGTAGAAATGTTCAGATTTTAGATTTGCAGATTAGGAATATTCAGTATGTGTTCAAAATTAATTGATACAATTTTATTTGAGCTGAAATCTGAAATAATTAAGTCTGTGATACAGCAAAGAAAATTATATTCATAAATATCTATTACTAATAAAGTGAGGTAATTTATTAAAATGATAAAAGGGTATGATATGACTTATAGAACCTGAAATGGGTGTTATAGATGGCAGATACCTGGACCATGGAAATATATGCTTCCATCTCTATATTTAAAGATGTTTTCTAGCATTGCTACTTCTCCCCAGAAATGTCTATTTTCTTGCCTTGGTTGCTTTTATTCCTGGTCTAAGCTTTTGTGTCTGAGTCTGTTTGTTTTTAGCTTTTTAAAAAAAAAATAGCTTATGCATGTTACTGACTTAGAGCTAGTAGACAAAAGCGTTCTTTAATGGATACATATGTCAGCATCAAGATGTGATGCTTGAGGAATCTTAACTTTACAGAGAAATTTTTAAGTTTTATTTATTTTAAATATTTTATTATTATTTTTTGAGACAGGGTCTTGGATGGCCTTAAACTATGTCTCCCAGGCTGGCCTCAAACTCATGGCAATACTCCTGCCTCAGCCACCTGAGTGTAGGCATGTCTGCTACCAAGTCTGGCTGACAGTAAAATTTTTAAACAATAACCTATTCCAAAAACTTGATTATCATGGAAGTATATTAAGCTTATAGATGCTGCTATGATTGTGTAAATAAAGGCATGCTTTTTATTTCTTTGGACAGCCTCTTCTGGAAAACAAACTTAAAGCATTCAGTATTGGAAAAATGAGTACAGCTAAGCGAACTTTAAGTAAGAAGGAACAAGAGGAATTAAAGAAAAAGGTAATGTTTAAAATGTAAATGAAATGTGTCCAAGAGAGCAGTAAATATATGGGTAATGAAACATTATTTCCTAAAGATTTTTGACCTCTGGGTATTCTCAACTTCATTTTAAGTCCAGTTTATCACATGAGGTATATTCGGAAGAGTCCAGCTTTTATCCCTGGACCCATATCCCTCTGACCCATTTCTTCATTTTTATGTAACAATTTTGGTTATTTCTTAATTTTTTTACATAAGTAAGAGAATGTATGTATGCATACATATATTATACCAACTTCCCTGAGGTGAATGATAGTGTGCTGTGTATAGTATACTTTTCCCATGTTGTAATTTTAATTTAATGTTATATTTCAGAGATTGTTTCTGATATGGAAAGTCATTTTATTTTCTTTTTGTAGCTGTATGCAGTGGTTTAATTATCAAAAATCCTATTGCAGGTATTTGGTATTTTGGTCTTTTGCCATTACAAATTATGTTGTTATGGATAATGTTTGTGTGCATGTGTTTGTCAGTATTGGGGATTGAATCTAGAGCTTTCACACTGAAGTACCCCAATCAATTTTTATTTGAGACAAGATTTTGAGCGCTAACTTGAAATCCTTGTGCTTCTGCGTCTCGAAGTGGTATCTCTGTTGTGTACCACCTTTTATTTATTTTTAAATTTTCTTTGCTAATACATCTTTAGGATATATTCCTAGCCATGAGATTACTTGGATGAATGATAAATGCATACATGTAGTTCTATTTGTCATATTGTCAGACTGAGGGACAGGGACATATCCTTTGTCAATACTGTTTGTTTCCTTGTAGTCTTAATAATGTATGGAAGGAGTTTAGCCAATCTGCTAGATGAAAAGTAGTTCCTGAGTATAGTTTTAAGTTTGCATTTCTTTTATCATCTGTAAAGTTGAGCATTTTTCTTGTCTTTTTAAAATGGCTCATCTGTACTCTTTCCCGTAAGTTATTATCTGTAATACTGTATAAGATGTGAATCCCCTTCCTGTTTATTATAATAATTTTTATTTATTATAATTTTTTCCTATTTTTTTTGTAAAAGCTATTCTCATATAATTAGATTTGTCTTTTCCTTTTATTTCTGATTTTTCAATCTGGTTTTTACCACTTCTACCATTTAAAGAAATGTCTTCATAATTTATTCTAGTATTTATGTTTTCATTTTAAAGAAAATAAAACCTGATTCATTTGCAGTTTATCATAACAGCTGATATATGAAAAATTAATTCACTTCTTTTTCTAAATAGCCAGTTATTTTGAGATTGTTTATTGAAAAATGAGTGTGTTTCTCACTGACTGGAGATATTCCTTTTATTGAATGCTGAATTTCCACGTTTTGTTCAGTTCATTTCTTTTTTTCTGTTCCATGTCATTGGCCTTTTTGTTACTACATGTTTTAGGGACATTTAGAATATCTGTAATTGAAAATGTCACAGTTCTTGCTATGTTTTCAGAGTTGTTGTCTTTTAACTTCTGATACTCATAACTTTGGTACCTTGTAAAAGAAATCATATTCATTGAAGTAAGTCATCATGACTTGGAAGCTTTCTAAACATTAGTAGCATAATACCCTTCCATACAGTCTTACATTATGGCCTTTGAATTGTCTGTAAATAAATTTACTTGTTAACAGGTTTTTTTCTAGTTGTACAAATAGCTGGTAAAGGAGCAAGGCTTTGTTTAGTTTTTGAGTTAATTAATGTATACTGTCTAGCAAGGATCAGAAATTTTTCTTTTTGAGATGAGGTCTTATTTTGTATTTCAGGATGGCCTTGAATTTATGTGTCCCCCGGGCTGACTTTGAACTCAAAATACTTTGCCTGCCTCAGCTTCAGAAGTGCTGAGATCATAGGGAGAGATTTCATTTACACTATTTCTTTTTAACCCTATATTATGATAATAACTTTTACATTATATCATCTTGTTATGTCTTAGGAAGATGAAAAGGCAGCTGCTGAGATTTATGAGGAATTTCTTGCTGCTTTTGAAGGAAGTGATGGTAATAAAGTGAAAACTTTTGTGCGAGGAGGTGTTGTTAATGCTAAAGGTAAGTGTGAATATAATTGTCCTTGAATAAACCCTAAATTTTGATTGAAAAAATACAAGTAAATATGGTAGAAGTTTGATAGCTTTTCAGTTTCACAGTTCCTTCTTGTCAGCACTGTTGATTATATTAATTAGCAAAATGTGGATTAATGAAATACTGAAATCAGGTAATTAAAAATATTTAATATTTAATACTTTTCACATTTGAAGACAGCTGAACACTTGGCAAAAGTTTTAATGCATCGTAGTTTTGCTATAACGTGATTAAATTAGTATTTTGAGGATAAGATGATACTTTAATTTCTTGTCAGTAGTGAAAGATAATGGCATAGTAACAATGTGTATTTTAAAATAGTAAAGAAAATCAAAGAAGGTGAATTGGTTTTGCAATTTAGTATCTTGAATTTCAGAAGAACATGAAACAGATGAAAAAAGAGGTAAAATCTATAAGCCATCTTCAAGATTTGCAGAGCAAAAAAATCCTCCAAATCAGTCATCCAGTGAAAGACCACCATCTCTTCTGGTGATAGAAACCAAAAAACCTGTAAGTCATACTTAAGTAATAATTTTGTTCGTGTCGAAAGATGATGCTGCCAGTGATGCTCCTTTCAGCACTTTCAAAATAAGCAGGATTTTTGGATTTTTTTTTTTCTTTAATTTTGGAAGTAAATGTTGAAATCTGATGCTTTTTCGGTAATTTACAAAGTTAAGAGATAGGTAGATGATATTCTTTTTTGATCATTTGTTAATATACTCATGCATGTTATAAATCAGGAGTTTCCTGTATTTTTTTTTTTTTTTAGGTTTTTTTGAGACAGGGTCTCGCTTTGTGGTTCAGGCTGGCTCTGAGCTCAGCCTCCAACTCACATCACAATCCTCCTGCCTCTGCCTCCCGAGTGCTGGGATTACAGGCGTGAGCCACCACGCCCGGCACTATGGTATGTGGTACTGGTTGCTGCTGGGTGTGGGTCTCCACACCCAGTATTGTTATGTGGTCACCGGGGAATCGAACCCGGGCCCTTGCGCTTGCAAGACAGGCGCCGGAACCACTGAGCTAACTCCCCGGCCCTGGAGTTTCCTGTATTTTGTGTATTAATGTAAAATACATAATAGGATTATGTTTTAAGCAATTCTGAACCGAGATATTTGTTATTAGCAATGTGTAGTGTTTGTTTCCCAGGATATTTTAGAACATATTCTTGGAGAGTGAGGTTTTTGGGGGGTGGTAGCTAGGTGTAGGTTTTGTCATTTGGAGCCACATTTATTGAATCAGTATTGAACAGTGAGGGCTGGGGATTTAGCTCAGCTCCGTGGTTCTGGCACCTGCCTTATAAGTTTGAGGTCTTGAGTTCATCCCAGTAACCACATACAACAATGCCAGTGTGGTAACTCATATCCACCAGCAATCAGTATCATATACCACAATGCTGGGTGTGGTAGATCACGTCTGTACTCCTAACACTTGCCTGTAATCCTAGCATTTGGGAAGAGAGGCAGGAGGATTGTTGTGAGTTCGAGGCTTGCCTGGGCTACATAGTGAGCTGAGGGCCAGCCTAAATTACAAAGAGAGACCCTGTCTCAAACCACACACACACACACACACACACACACACAAACACACACACACACACACACACACACTGTGAGACTGATTTTTTTGTGTGACTTTTAAAAGCTCTGAAAGCAGTTACAGAAACAACAGCATTTTGTAGGTAGAATTCACACAATATAAAATTTACTCTTTTAATGTGTACACTTAGTTACAATATTAACAGTCGTTCAACAACCACCAATCTAAGTACTTTTCAACTTTCAAAACATTTTGGCACCACATATTGAAACTGTATACATTATCTTCCAGTCCCATTTCCCTCCTACTTTCAGCTCTTGGCAACAACTAATTATACTTTATCCCTTTGAATTTCCTGTTGTAAATAATTCATACAGATGGAATTATACATGTGTTACTTTATGTCTGACTTTTATTTAGCATGTGAAATGTGTTAGCATTTCAGCCTTTTTTGTTGTCAAACACTCCATTTTATATGCCATATATATATATATATATATGCCATATATATATTTTTCCAGTCATTCCTGGATGGACATTTGAGGTGTTTCCATTTTTCAGCTATTATGAAAAGTGTACTGTAAACATTTGTGCATGGTCTTATGTATGGATATAGGTTTTCAGTTCTTTTAGAAATACCCATAAATTAACCTTTGAGAACCTACTGAACTGTTTTATCATGTTGGCAATAAAAAAAAGAGGTTTCCACTTTCTCACATTTTCATTAATACTTGTTGAAATTGTTTTAGGCATCTTAAAATGTGAATTGTATCTAAGTGGGGTTTTGATTATTTGCCTCATGATGTTGAAAATCTTTTTAATGAATTTGCTGTTAATTGTAGTTTTCTTTAGGGAAATAACTATTCAAATTCTTGCTTTGTTTTAATTGGATTATTTGTCTTTTTATTGCTGAATTTTAAGAGTACTCTACATCTTCTGGAGTCAAGTAGGATTTGTAAATTTTTTCTCCCATTCTATTCCTTGATTTTACCCTTTCTGAATTGAAGTATAAAAGTTTTAAATCATTAAAATATTGTTTAGTCTTCTTATGTTTGAACTATACTTGTAATATCCTTTACAGCCATTGAAGAAAGGGGAGAAAGAAAAGAAAAAAAGCAATTTGGAACTCTTCAAAGAAGAATTAAAACAGTAAGTTTTATAGTATGGAGTACTGTCTTTTGTATGTGTGTGTGTGGGTGTGTGTGTGTGGTATTAGGGATCGAACTCAGGCCCTTATGCTTCCAAGGTAGGTGCAGTACCACTTGAGTTAAGGTATATTGAACTGATACTCAGAGAAGTAGGTCTGAAGAATATAGTATACAGGTTAGTTTGTATTAACTAGCTTGCCATGAGGTTATTTTAGATACTATATTTGGTGGAGTATTTGACAGTGAATTAGCACTTAGTCTAGCAGCTAGGTTGTTTAGAATATGTGAATTCAATTTAATGACTTATTTAATGGCTACAGTCTTTGTAGTGGCTGCAGTATGTGGTAGATTGAAAAATATGGTGATATTTAAGTTTTAAAAGTTGTATTACAGTAAAGATACATTGCCATTAATCTCCCTCAAAACTTTCCTCCTCTCACTTCACATACCCTTAGCCCATCATTCTTGCCACTTTCTGAAACAGTTTTGGGAAAGTCCTCTTTTTTTAGTTTCTTTAGTTGCATTTCTGTAGCTGCTTTAATGTCCTGAATTGAGTGAGAAGTATGAGAAGTGTACCTTTCATGGTCATTTTGACTCTGGGCAAGAGCCAGAAGTTGCGTGGTGCCAGATATAGAGAGATAAGGTGGATAAGGACACACGATAATGTGTTTACAAGCCTGCCTTGCTTTTTTTTTTTTTTTTTTTCTTCGCAGTATGGGTTTGGGGATCAAACTCGGGCCCTTGTGTTTGCAAGGTAGGCGTAGTACTAGTTGTTGAGCTAAATCCCAACCCTAGCCAGCCTTCCCTTAGATGGACTTATCAATAGCATTTACATATTTTTTTTATTATACCTTGAAAAATACTCATGAAAGTGGACTTCCATAACTGCTTCAAAAAGTGGCAAGAATGATAGGATAAATGTGTTTGACGTGTGCATATGTGGGGTTAATGGCAAAAAAATTTAAATGTACTTACTGGGGGTAAAGGTAGTTTTAATACCTTTACAGTTTAATGTGAAACAACAAATTTGGCAGTTTTAATGTTGAATTTGCTCTAACTTTAAAAGTGGGCTTTGGTTTATGCTGCTAGGATGATAAAAATTTGCATACAGCTCTGTCATAGCAGGGCTGCTCTAGTTTCAGTTATCATTACCAGTGTTTCAAGTTATTTGAAGATGATGCTTGGATGAGCTCTAATATTAAATGGGCATAAATAATTCATAGCTCATTTTTAGTGATTATAAATATTTTTAACAGAATTCAAGAAGAGCGTGACGAGAGGCATAAAACAAAAGGCAGGTTAAGTCGATTTGAGCCTCCTCAGTCAGATTCTGATGGTCAGCGTCGTTCTAGTAAGTGACATTTATTTTAATGTATATATTTATGATTAATTATTTCAAAAACTAACAATCTTATTTTCTTTTCTCCATTTTAAGTGGATGCACCATCAAGAAGAAATAGATCATCCGGTGGTAAAAGTTTCTTGCTCTTGAATTAATAAATATTTCACTTTGTACTTCGCAGGTTCTAATTTTTTTTTCTTTTTGCTATAGTTCTTGATGATTATGCACCTGGCTCACATGATGTAGGAGATCCAAGTACTACTAATTTATACCTTGGAAACATTAATCCACAGGTAATGCTAACAAAGTAAAATGAATGTGTGCTTTTGGATGGAACTAGATAGTCTTTAAAGTCATAAACTTGGGATTTAATATGTATGGCCTAAATTGTTTTGCTACAGATTATTGAAGACTTGTCTGTTCCTCCAGTAACTGGACCTTATTCTGAATTTGAAATGTTTTGCCAGATGCTGGTTTTAATGTTTAGGAGTCAGGATATAACCAATCATGAATAGTATTTTTTTTTTTTTTGAGACAGGGTCTCGCTTTGTGGTTTCAGGCTGGCCCTGAGCTCAGCCTCAAACTCCTATCACAGCAATCCTCCTGCCTCTGCCTCCCGAGTGCTGGGATTACAGGTGTGAGCCACCACACCCGGCACTGTGGTATGTGGTACTGGTTGCTGCTGGGTGTGAGTCTCCACGCCCAGTGTTGTATGTGGTTAATTGGGGATCAAACCCAGGTCCTTACACTTGCAAGACAGGCGCCGGAACCACTGAGCTAACTCCCCAGCCCCCATGAATAGTAGTATTTTTTTGCAACTGTTTCCTGTTGATTGCTTCCTCATGGAGTTTCTTTATTCTTTTCCCCTTTGTACTTTTGTCTTGTATATTTTAATTATTTTCTACTTCAGTATTATTAATTATGTTATAGGGGTTGTAGTGATTATATAAAATCGTTTTTTGCTGGGCATGGTGACACATGCCTGTAATCCCAGCCCTTGGAGGCAGAGGCAGGGGTATCACTGTGAGTTTGAGGCCAGCCTGAGATACACAGTGCCAGCTTGAACTACAAAGTAAGACCCTTTCTCAAACTCCCCTCCCCCCTAAAAAAGTTTTTAAAAATTACATATGTAAACATTTTGGCCTTGTTTTCTCTTCTCTTGATCACACTGGAAATTGAGTACCAGAAAGAAAAAAGGTGATTTTTATTTTTCCTCATCAATAAACACTGATAAACTTCCTCCTTAAATGTGCCATCCATGACTGCCTGGAAAATGTTGCCTAAATGGACCTCGAGAGCTTGTTTAGAGGTTCTAGCAGGGGAGTGCAGCTACCCCTGTGTTCTTGACAGAGGAAAGTGTCATCCTCCATGGGGTGATGGTCCTCTTCAACCAAGCATGCAGCTTCAGGAGAGATGCATATGGCGTAGTGAGGGAGGAGAGGGGTACCCTCTCCCTCAGCCAGAGTAGCTGAATCACCCCTGGCACTCATTGGGGTGACAGATATAGGCAGGTCACCTTCACATCCTGCTTAAATGGCTAGACAAAACATCTTCATAGAACAGCATATTTAGAAACCAGGGTCTTAAAACAGGAAGAGGGAAGTTAATGTGTTCTTTTGATTTTTACAGCCACCCAGCCTCCCCATCCTGGTATGTTATATTTTAAGTAAAACAATCTTTCTTATAAAAAAAGCTTGAGAGTGCCCCAGCAGGGCCAGGATTTGAATAGAGTTCTTAGTGCTTGGAATTATCAGAGTAATATATTGCATTTCATTTTTAAAAATTTTGTTTTGCTTTCTGTTGCATGGAAGTTTAAAAAGGTATTTTGTATTTTATTTCCACCTCAAAAAACTCAATGTGCGTTGTCATAGATGAATGAAGAAATGTTGTGTCAAGAATTTGGAAGGTTTGGACCTTTGGCTAGCGTGAAAATTATGTGGCCTAGAACTGACGAAGAAAGAGCGAGAGAGAGAAATTGTGGCTTTGTGGCTTTTATGAATAGACGAGATGCTGAAAGAGCTTTAAAAAATTTAAATGGTAAGAAAATTTGTATTGTCCATTTATTAAATTTAGACCTTTTAAAAAGTTTGGTTCAGAAGAGTATTTATAAAACAAGTGAGAAATTGAATTCAGAATGGAGAGGTTAAAATGAATTTAATTCAAACCACCAGAAATATGTTATTTTCACTTGAGACTTTCTAATGAGACCTTTCTTTGTTGTAGGAAAAATGATTATGTCTTTTGAAATGAAGTTAGGTTGGGGTAAAGCCGTACCGATCCCTCCACATCCAATATACATTCCTCCTTCTATGATGGAACATACACTTCCTCCACCTCCATCCGGACTGCCTTTTAATGCTCAGCCTAGAGAGCGATTAAAAAACCCTAATGCTCCCATGTTACCACCACCTAAGAACAAGGAGGATTTTGAGAAGGTAATTTAAAAAATGTACATAGGGCCGCATCTAATTTGTAAATACTAAATCTATGGTAGTACTTCTTTTCAACAATTTTATGAAAAATGTGTGGGTAATTCTGTTTGGCAGCTCTTAAATAAGTAGATATGTTCCCTGCCTTAGCCCATGGAAACCCTATTTTAAAATCGTAGGTCAGGTTTTTATTTGTGGCTACCATTCTTTTTTTGACCACTTGTTAAGTTTTTTTTCTTTTGTCCAGTGTTGTATTCAGGTTTGCTTAAGTGCTCAGTTTATCTTGTTCTGAGGAAGTGGTAGTTTGTATTTGGTTTAGTGACATTTCAGTTAGAAAGACCACCTAAATAGTTAAATTGTTTGGATGGCAACTAGCTAATTTAGTTTTCAGAGTCTGAGGTATTAGAATATTTGATGAGAGCATGTGTGGTATTTTAAAAAAACAACCTAGTAAAAGCAAAGGGTGAGTATTCTCTTTATTAAAACCAACTTAAGTTTGAGTTATAAGAATTTGTTGGTTCTGTTATGAATTACACTTAAAATGACAGGGCTGGTTTTAAAGGCTTGGGAACAAAGTAGCAAACTATATGGTCAGAGGCAAACAGCTAATTATTTCACAAATTAAAATCTTTATCTGATAATTGTCAGTGTAGTACCTATTTCAGTGCATTGATGTGCATTCTGGCAGGAATGTTCTGATTCTTTGCATTTGGTGAACGCTTATTGTTCACTGAACACATCCATTTGCATTTATGTAATTACTTAGTGTATAATTACTTCAAATGCAGTGATTGCCTGCAAAACTTGTGATTAGATGTGTAGTATTTTCAATGCATATGTATATTTTTGCTTGTTACTTGTTAACAATACTCACATATTCTATGTTTATTATCTGATGTGACTTCATATACAGACTCTGTCGCAAGCCATAGTCAAAGTGGTTATCCCAACAGAAAGGTACATGTTTTTCTTTATTATTACTGATCTAAATATAGACAATATCCCCTTCTGAATTTAAAAAAAAAATGGTGTTGAGGAAAAGGTAATATCTTGACTGAGCAATGGTTCCTTCCCAGTAGTTTTTGGGGGGATATGTGAAATTTGACTAATTTTAGAATACTTTGCAATTTTATGTCATTATCTTTTGTTTTTTATTTTATCAATATAGGTAATTTTTATAGCTTTGGTTACTAGAATGTATTTAATAGATTTAATGTGGAGTTGTTGGTGTAATAATGGTTTTATCATGGAAAAAATAGTTGTTTTAAATAAAGTATATCTTAAATTTTAGATAATGCTATAATTTGATCTTATCTGTTTCTCCCTCCGCCTCCTTGGTTTCTGAACTGTCCACATTTAATATACAACCTTAGTTTGAGTTCTTACCAAAGGCATAGTATTTTTACCTAATTGATTTTAAGAACAAATTCTTATTTTTATGAACACTGGACATACTAGGCACTTCTTTTTATGATTACAAAGATGTTTGGAATGCTTTTATTTTTCTTTCTGTTTGTTTTTCAACATACTGTTAATACAGAAGAATTCATGCTCTAGGTATGCTCTTGCTCAGTCAAGCTAAGCCTTTTCCCAAACACAAGAACACAACACTGGTTGAATAATAACTTGAACACAAAAGAATACCAAATTCTCTTTGACATTGGCCTTGGTGAGCAACACCAGCTGAACTGTCTGCGGCAGCGGGGGACCAGGAAAACATCATGGGATGGATTGGGAAAGTATACAGTTTTTGACCAGACATTGGTACGATCGACTCCAATAAATGTGATTTTATTATAACTGAGAGACAGTTTTTTGGTTTTTTTGTTGTTGTTGTTGCCCAGAATAAGATAATTGCCATATAAAAATAAAATAAAACACTAAAATATATTATCTTTTTGTACTACACTGTTTTATTCTGATAGAAAAGTCACTTTTTTAACTAAGAAAATTACACAGTCCTTAAAGTAAGAATGTAATTACTATTGTTTAATGATTTTGAACTCAAGTTAGTAACAGCTAATTGTCAGATTTTGATTTTAAATCATACAGAGTATGTAAAAATTTAATTATATAAACATAGATTTTATAAGTTACAAGCCTGTTTAAAACTATAGTGTTATTTTTTTTTTCACTGATAAAGCATTCTGAGGAAAGTATTTTTGTAGCATACAAAACACACAGATACATTAGTAGCTTAATATGTGGCTCAGCTTATTTCTGTATAAAATTATGAGTATACATTTTGCTGAAAAGTCTTGACAGGCCATTATAATGAGTCCTTCGGTTTTAAACTTGTTAACGCTTTTTAAATATATTTTATTAACGAAGTCAAGTTGCTTTTGACTTAATTCATACAAGTTTCTGGGTATATAGCATTCATCCACCTAGTAAATAGTCTTCTAATAGCAGAAATTACCCTTAACTTTAATTTAGCTCACACTAGTAGGAATTTTGGAACTTAAACATACCTTTACATTATCATGCTTTCTTGAATCTAATGTCATTAACTCTGGATGGTGAGAATACATTCTCATTTGGATATTGTGAACTGCACATTTGCAGAGCAATTAATACTTCTGTGAAGGAAAAAATTTTAATTTAAAATTAAGTTGTTTTAACAAATTGAATTAATAGTTTAAAACGTATAGCTTCCCCTTTGTAAAGATTTAAACCTTCATATAATTTTTGACTTTCTTTATAATTAAATTTTTTCCACTTTGTAGAGATTTTATGTCTGCTTAAGTAGGTCTGTTTGAAAACTGGGAGAAAATTCTAACCAATATAAGATTATATTATTAGTAGTTATTCTGAAACAGGGCCATAAAAGTGTTAATCTATAGCTATATTTATACTGTAGATATTAATATGAGTTAAGTTTGAGTGGGAAATGCTAAAGATGTAATTTAGTGTGTGCTTTATACCAAGAGCCAATATCCTTTTGTCTTTCCCAATTGTTACTTGCTGATTGTGTATGCTGGGGGACTGGTGAAATGAGAAACTGGAAGCAGCTTGTGAACAGGCTGAGTCATTTTTACTGGACAAACCCATACTCAATGAAATTGTGTTTCGAGTCTTACTAGAGATTTTAGTATCAAATATTTAAAAATAAACTTTTTGTGAATTCAACCAGTAGAATGACTGTAACTAAAAGTAACCTGCATTCTTTTTGGGTTTAAATACTAAAAAATAATTCTTAAGAAAAAATGAGAAACATATCTCACCATGTCCCCCATTTTGAAACATTTTGCAAAGAGTCATACTCCATTTATTTAAGCTTTGGCAATAGAATTTCTTAATGATCTGTAATATATAGACAGAATTTATATGTCATATTGTGAACTGGTTTGAAGTACGTTCCAAAGGGATGTTGCCTCATAAAAACTCCATCTGGTATATGTGTACCAGAATGGCACAGGAATTGGATGGATTTTTAAAAAATTAAATCAGCCCTTAAATCTGTTAAGTATTTTGTATTTTCATAAATGATATTCGTGGTTAAAACATTTCAGTACTACTACAAAAGTACTTGGATTAAGAATATTTTCTTTCAAAATTGAGACTGTAAACTTTTAGATGTTTATATGCAAGTTCTAAGTTACTGATTTATATATTTACAGCTTGCTGTTTAGTTGTGATTCATAATTTAATGTTTTGCATTTGGAAAATAAAATTAAGTGGCATTTAGATAATTAAGTCTTTATTACTATGAGGCTATATTTTCATTTTTCACCCTCCCGTCTACCTTACCCCCCTTCCATTCCCTTATCCTTATGATCCCACTCCCTCTTAATGCAGAAGGTGATAACATATGCTCCAGGTTACTTTTTTTGGTATTAAATTCTATATTAGTCAGCAGCACAATCTTTTTCTACACAATTATAGTAATTTAGGTCAAGTGTAGTTTTATGTAGTGGTAGGTCTGAATCCATTTTCTTTAACTGTGTTGTTGTTATAGGAATTTGCTCGCCCTGATACATCGAATGATAGAGTTTGTTGTACGTGAAGGGCCAATGTTTGAAGCTATGATTATGAACAGAGAAATCAACAATCCTATGTTCAGGTATGCATTTTTAAAAATTATAGTAACATACCTAAACCATTTTTAATGTACAGTTAAAAGGCAGTAAGTAAATTCACTTTATTATATAACCACTACTCTAACTATCCATCTTGAATTTTTTTTATCTCTAAAACTGAAGCCCTCTGCCAGTTAAATAGTGCCTCCCTATCCTCAGCCCTTTGCAACTACTGTACTTGTTGTTAGTTTCATACAAACATACAATTACATAGCTGAATCATGTATTTGTCCTTTTTGATCAATTTACTTTACTTATGAAAAGCCTTCATGAGCCGGGGATTTAGCTCAGTGGTTCCGGCGCCTGTCTTCCAAGCGAAAGGGCTGGGTTTGATCCCCCGATAACCACATATAATACTGAGCGTGGAGACTCAGACCCATCAGCAATCAGTACCACATACCACAGTGCTGCGCATGGTGGCTCACGCCTGTAATTCCAGCACTTGGGAGGCAGAGGCAGGAGGATTGCTGTGATGTGAATTTGAGGCTGAGCTCAGGACCAGCCTCAACTACAAAGTGAGACCCTGTCTCAGAAAAAAAAAGCCTTCATTACACATCATAGCTATACACCAGAATTTTTTAATGGTGAATAATATTCCTTTGTATGTGTATACCATATTTTATCTTGAGGTGTGATTTTTAAAGGTGCTTCAAATTTACTGTTTGGAATTAAAAATATTTCCAAGAATAAAGTTCTAAAAGTATAGGGTTATTTTTGCAGAGAGATGAGAAAGCAGATTTAGGAATTAGAAGTGTGTTAAATCAGTTTTCTTATCACATTTTGATTTAAATAATTAAATAGCATTACTTTTAGCATTCCCTAGGAAGAAAGTACTTTAATTATGCTAGGCTAACCAAATGAATTTGAAAGTAAATTCTTTTGAATTGATGTATTTAAGGCACGAGCATTCTTAAAGCAGTGAAAAATCACTTTTTGAAATAACATGTTGAGAAAATCTCTTGCTAGACACAGTATCTGACCTATAAATATAAAATAATAATAAAGACTTAACATGACGCATATTCTGTGAGTTATTAATGTTAGCTATTGAAGCTCTGTGGGGCTGGGATATGGAAAGAGGGGTTAATAAATGGTAATTGTGAAAATTGCAGTTTTATTTAGAAATGAATAAGCATATAATATTTCTTACTTATTATATGTAATTGAAGGTGGCCTTTTCTTAAAGCATATAATGTTTAATGGTTTTTTTGTTTTGTTTAGGTTCTTATTTGAAAACCAGACACCAGCCCATGTTTACTACAGGTGGAAGCTTTATTCTATTCTGCAGGCAAGTAGAATTATTTACTTTGTGTATTTTACTCTGAGTTACTATATGTTTTTAATAACTTTGTGGATGTTTATTAGGGAGATTCTCCAAATAAATGGCGAACAGAGGATTTTCGTATGTTCAAAAATGGATCTTTTTGGAGGCCACCACCATTAAATCCGTACCTTCATGGAATGTCAGAAGAACAGGAAACAGAAGCTTTTGTAGAGGAGCCTAGTAAAAAGGGAGCACTTAAAGAAGAGTAAGACACTTTTCTTTTCTGTTGTATGTTCAGATAAGTTGTGTTATTGGATGTATTAACTAATAATTTACTAAGATTAACCCTAAAAAAGTGGGAATATTTATTTCTGAATATTTGAAATAATAACATCATTTATCATATGCATTATAATTTTAAGCATCTTGGCAAATATGTGTTTAACCTTGACCTCTTATTAGTGATCTCTTAAACCTGATTGATTTCTTTCTCTAGCATTAGAGTAGTTCTGATTCTTACAGAAATTTTCTAGGGACTTTTAGAATTGTTACCTCTTTGAGTGCAGCTTAAAGAAGGAAAAATTGTATAGCTAGTGGGGTCAGATTATTGTTTTTTGAAACAGGGTCTTGCTTTGTAGTTCAGGCTGGCCCTGAGCTCAGCCTCAAACTCACATCACAGCAATCCTCCTGCCTCTGCCTCCCGAGTGCTGGGATTACAGGCGTGAGCCACCACACCCGGCACTGTGGTACGTGGTACTGGTTGCTGCTGGGGTGAGTCTCCACGCCCAGTATTGTTACGTGGTTTTCGGGGATCGAACCTGGGTCCTTGTGTTTGCAAGACAGGTGCCGGAACCACTGAGCTATATCCCTGGCCCAGGGTCAGATATTATTATGCCAACTTCTTATAGAGTTGGCAGGGTATGGTGAGCAATGAGATGCCCATCATGGAGTCATTTCATTATCAGTATTCACATAACATTGATAATGAAATTAGCTTTGTTTTAAAAAGAAGCATTTGCCCATTACATATTCAGAGGTGTTCTGCATACCTGAGGAAGAAAAATGGCTAACAGAATTTTTAGTGTATAAATTGATATAATTCGCTGCATAGTTAAAATCTTGTTGCATTGATGCATTGTGAGGGAATTTTTAAAGGGATTACTGTAGTATTTGAGTGTATTTGTTTTGTGGATGTATATTAATTACTTTTAGCGTAGGGTTCTGCAGCTTATCCCATGGTCTATATTTGCCTGCCTTCTGGCTTCATCAATAAGGTTTAATTGGAGCAGAGCCACGTCTGTTTCTTTACATGTTGTCTATAGCTATGTTGGTGCCATAACAGTAAAGTAACTCAAAATCCATGTGACCTAGAAAGCCTAAAATATTTATGATCTTATCTTTTACAGAAAATGTTAGCCTCGGGGGCCGGGGAGTTAGCTCAGTGGTTCCGGCGCCTGTCTCGCAAGCGCAAGGACCCGGGTTCGATTCCCCGGTAACCACATAACAATACTGGGTGTGGAGACTCACGCCCAGCAGCAACCAGTACCACATACCACAGTGCCGGGCGTGGTGGCTCACGCCTGTAATCCCAGCACTCGGGAGGCAGAGGCAGGAGGATT
>PVIR01006297.1:0-21693 GCA_004026965.1 Petromus typicus | reverse complement strand
AATGTTAGCCTCACATCCCATGAAGTGCTAAAATAGTAGACTTCCTTCAAAGTTGAATAAAGAGTGTGGAATGTTCTTCGTTGTAATAGGATAGGACTGGGGCATTTTCGAAGACTTGGAAAATACTCATAATTTTAAATTTATGCAATTCATAACTTAAAAAAAAAATCACCCAAAACTACTGGTTCCAAGAAAAGCATTCATTTATATATAAGTTCTTCAAAAAATTGTAACAAAGTTTTGAAGGAAATTCAGTCTTTAGAAGTCTAATAATCGTTCAAAAGTTGTATCTAAATACTCAGGGTAGTAATTTATATTCAGACAGAGGGACAAATTAGAAGAAATCTTGCGAGGATTGACTCCAAGGAAAAATGACATTGGAGATGCAATGGTTTTCTGTCTTAATAATGCTGAAGCTGCTGAAGAAATAGTAGATTGCATTACTGAATCATTGTCGATCTTAAAGACACCTCTTCCTAAAAAGGTATGGAAATGATTTCTCTTTTAGAACATTTAATTAGGGAAATGGGAGAATTTAGTAGTTGACATTGTTTTGGATTGGAATTGTTTCTGTCTAGGAATTATTATGTTCATATATACACAGATTATCAACAAGTTGAAATGTAAGTGAAGTACCAGATTTTACCGCTGCCAAAGTTATGGTTGTAGTGACATTGGATTTCATACAATCCTTCTGAGTGGTAGAGATGATTAAATTTTAGCTAAACATTAACTGTTTGCCACTGATTTCAAGAAGTGACGATACAGAATTTTTGTAAATACATTATTAGCTAATTTAAAAAAAAGTTTAAAATTCATTTTGTGTGTCTTTTGGAATTACAGATTGCCAGGTTATATTTGGTTTCTGATGTTTTGTACAACTCTTCAGCCAAAGTTGCCAATGCTTCATATTATAGAAAATTGTAAGTAAGATAATGTAGGTTGATACTCTTAAAATACATTATGTAAGGGTTAGGAGTTCAGAAAAGATTTATTTTTGGCCAACATTCCCTGCTAATAAATAATTTATATGTACTTACAGTTTATAGAATTTTTTTTAAAAAATAGGTTTACTTTATTCATCTTTCAGCTAGGAAAGATGAATAGTTTTGGAAAAGTTTCTCATTGACAGAATAGATAAGCGGACTTAAAAAAATAACTTTTCATTGTATAGATAGCTTCTGTATAATAAACTGAAACAGCAGATATAATAACAAATACAAAGTGACCAAAGATAGAACATTTAACTATAAAGCATCTTTTTTCTGATCAGCAGTGTGTTGTTTTTCTTTGGTTTTGTTTTTTTTTTTTGTTTTTTTTTGGAGACAGGGTCTCTCTTTTGTAGTTCAGGCTAGCCGTACGCACACTGTGTAGCCCAGGCAAGCTTTGAACTCAGAGCAATCTTCTTGCCTTTGCCTCCCAAGCGCTGGGATTACAGGTGTGAGCCACCACGCCATCATTGTGGTGTGTGGTACTGATTGTTGATGGCCATGAGTCACTGTGCCCGGCATTGTGTTATGTGGTTACCAGGGATCGAACTCGGAACCTTGGACTTGCAAGGCAGACACTGGAACCACTGAGCTCAGTCCCTGACCCAGCAGTGTGTTGGTTTTCACTGTTAATGTTTTCTGAGGCAATAGAAAATTATGCTGGTATGGTATAATATATAAGTTTTCTTTGATTTCTTAGAGTTCTCCTTTTGTGTTTATTGATTAGACTCAAGGAAAGGAATTGACTCTGAATGGAAATAGGTTTGGGACGTACTCTAAACTCTTAATTATTAGGTTTTTTTTTTTTTTTTTATTCTGATAGTTCACTTATGTTTCACAAGTTTCCAGTTTCATAAAGTAAAGATGACGGACTACATGGTTCAGAGTATTCTGTACCTGAAGTTCCTGGCTAATGAAGAGATTTACTATTTCACAGTTTGAAAGGTGTACTGAAGAAAATTCAGAATAATAAAAGTTAAAGCATAATTTCTGCTTTTTGAGTCTAAATACTTAATTTTTAAAGATTTTGTGATTGATTTATAAATATTTTAAGTTGTAGAGCTAGCTTGCTGAGGAGGGTGTGGATTTTTAAGCAGCAGTTTTAAAGAATGTATTATTTGAATTTCAGTTTTGAAACAAAGTTATGTCAGATATTTTCTGATCTCAATGCTACCTATCGTACAATTCAAGGCCATTTACAGTCTGAAAATTTTAAGGTATGTGAAATCTTTTATAATTTTTGGCTTAGTAGGTAGAGGTGGAGGGCATTGGAAGGCTAGAAAAGTATGTAAGACAAATAACGACACTTAAGCTTAGATGCTTACTGTTTTGAAATGCTGTTTTAAATTTCTCCTGCCATCCTTATCATGAAATCCATACAAGAAAATTAAAAATGTTGTTTTGTGAAGTGAATATTTTTAAAGTGTTTATTTAAGCTGGGTGTGGTGGCCCACAACTGTAATCCTAGCACTTTGGGAAGTGGAGTCAGGAGGATTGCTGTAAGTTTGAGCTTTGCCTGAACTACAAAGCAAGACCCTGTCTCAAAAGACTTTAAAAAAACAAAGTGTGTCTTCAAATGTTTTTAGTCTTTTAACATACTTTCAGAAGATCATCTGTTTTATGAGAGTATCTGAAGTTAACTGGATTATGAAATATTTTGATTATTCAAATATTTTGGTTGAACATTATGTACAGTTTTTTGATTTTTAATAACCTCTTAAGGTGTAGTGTAAGAAAAGCCAAACTGGACCGGAGATTTAGCTCAGTGGTTCCGGCGCCTGTCTTGCAAGCTCAAGGACCCGGGTTTGATCCCTGGTAACCATATACAATACTGGATGTGGAGACTCACGCCCAGCAGCTATCACTGCCACATACCGCAGTGCCGGATGTGGTGGCTCACGCCTGTAATCCCAGCACTCGGGAGGCAGAGGCAGGAGGATTGCTGTGATGTGAGCTTGAGGCTGAGCTCAGGGCCAACCTGAACCACAAAGCGAGACCCTGTCTTAAAAAAAAAAAGAAAAGCTAAACAAAACCATTACATGTATTTTCATGGGAGGAAGGCTTTAAGAAAAATTTTTCACTATAGAAAGATAACCTGTGATTTAGGGGATACAGACAAGTCCATTCACATTCTTTTGATCTTAGATTTTGGTCATATCCAAGCATGGTAATGTATGCTTGTAATCCCAGCTCTCAGGAAACTGAGGCAGGAGGATTGCTGCAAGTTTGAGGCCAGCCTGGGCTACATAGTAAGGTCAAAACCATCCTGAGCTACATGGCAAGACCCTGTCTTGAGAAGGTTTAAAAAAAAAAAAATCAGAAATTAGAACTAGAAAGTATTAGGGAAGGGACAGAGAAGTATTAGCCAGAATAAGAATTAGGCCATAGAGATTTAGGTCAAAACTTGGATACTTTCATTTTCAGCTTTTGTAGTATCTTTGTGTTTCCCAGAATGTAGCTCATGTTTAGTACTAACAAACATCATAAGAGTTGACCTTTTTTGGAAAAAGGGGACAGTTGCTATGTTTTCTCCCCATTATTTTTAGAATTTTGTTGTCTGTTAGTTGGAAGATGACATTAATTTTTTAAAAATATGAAGTGATGAGTGGGTGTGGTGGTTAATTCTTGTAATCTCAGCCTTCTGGAAGGTAGAGGCAAGATGATTGCAAGTTCAAGCCCTCCCTAGATATTTTATTGACTTACAAGAGGCTGGGGATATAGCTCATTTGTTTAATCCACGGTATTGCTGAAAAAAAGAAAAAATTTATTTGAATTTTATAAGGTTGTTAATCTAAAATAAAATTTATTAATCAAGTTTGAGACATGTTGCCCAAAATAGTGATTCATTGTCTTATTTTCTGTTTATTTAGCAACGAGTAATGACCTGCTTTAGAGCCTGGGAAGATTGGGCAATTTATCCAGAACCATTTTTGATTAAACTACAAAATATTTTCTTAGGACTTGTAAATATCATTGAAGAAAAGGAAACAGAGGTAAGTGCTAGTATTTAATCTGTGTTTAAAATTTGTCTTTGAACTCACGTGAGCAGCAATCAGTACCACATACCACCGTGCCGGGCGTGGTGGCTCATGCCTGTAATCCCAGCGCTCGGGAGGCGGAGGCAGGAGGATTGCTGTGATGTGAGTTTGAGGCTGAGCTCAGGGCCAGCCTGAACTACAAAGCGAGACCCTGTCTGCAAAAAAAAAAAAAAAAATTGTCTTTGAGAGTAGAGTACTGTAATGTGATCTTTTACATATGTGAGTACTGTTTTTTTGTGAAAAATATCTTCTGGTTACTACAAAGTAGTGAGTTTCATTGCTGAAATTGCTAACTCTTTGTAGTCAAAATTACATGTCTGAGGTAAGTTTTCTGTGCTGTGCCCCTGTGTAAAAATTATTGGCTGATTTCTTATTGACTGCACGAAAGGATTGATTGTATTAGAAGCAGTATACAGATGGCCTTGACTGCTGATGAGTTCCTTCCAGTAAACCTGTTAGAAGTTGACTATATTGTGAATTAATAATACATTAATATACCTGACCAACTGAACATCATAACCTAGCTTTCTTACCTTAAACATGCTCTGAACTCTTAAACTGTAGTTGGGCAAAGTCATCTAATGCAAAGTCTGTTTTTAAGTGAAGTGTTCAATATTTAAATAATTTATTAAATACATGTAGTGAAGAAATGCTGGCAATATAGGACTGTACAGAGTATTAGTTGTTTACTCACATGATCAAGTGGCTGAATGGGAGCTGTGGTTAGCTGCCACTGGCTAGTATCACAGAAGTATCATGCTGTTTATTGTTAGCCTAAGGAAAGATGAAAATTTGAAGTATAATTACTACTGATTGTGTGTGTTGCTTTAACACCATTGTAAATTTGGAAAATCATTATGGAGCATGGTAGTGCACACCTGTAGTCTAAGCTACTCAGGAGGCTGAGGCAGGAGAATGGAGAATTTAGAGTTATCTTGAGCAGCATATAGACCTTACCAACAAAGCAAAAGAGTAAGTCAGGGATTATCTTATATAGAGTGAGTTCATTTTAAGATAACCTATGTTTATGAAGAGGTGCGGCAGAATGCCCAGAGGTGTAGCAACATTGTTTCATTGCCATTCTTTTGTTGTTTTTAATTCCTAAATAGTTCTTGATTTGTCAAGTCTGTTGTGTTGTTGCTGTTATTCCTGCAAGATCCTCCTAATTGGCCTGTTTATTTTAGCTCAGTCAATCTTTGTTTCAGTTTTATAAATGTACATTTTTTTTCTATCATTGGCTTTTGCACATGTTCTTTTTGAAGCTTCTCTTCACCTAAGATCATCGATTTTGTAAGGAGCCTTCTCAGGTTTGCTTATTAAATACACGTAGGGTGGTGATACACCTTTACCATAGGCTCTGTGAGAGGCCAAGCCATGCCTGGATTTGTTCATCATTGTCTCACTTGGTGCCTGACACCAATAAGTATTTGATAAATACGAGATAAATAAATGTAAAGATAACTGCTTAGAAATAATGACAGTAATGATGAAAATGGGGAAAGGGTTCTAGAAATAGAGTAAGGGGAAGAATAATAAAACATCAAGTTATGTTAAATTCATATACCTATTCTCTAAGGTGAGTATAAACTTTATGTTGTGCAAACATGTGCTAATAAAAGCATAAAGAAAAATACTTTTTTGGCAAACTGGATGATAAAATATTTTTATGTCTTTATATTGTACCTAGGAATGTAGTTATCTAATCAAGTTGGCTTATATTAGATTGTGAAATAATTAATAGTAATATGACTTTAGCAAACACAGGAACAATGTTGTAGTAGTATGTGTTCCCTTAGGATGTACCAGATGATCTCGATGGTGCACCCATTGAGGAGGAGCTTGATGGTGCACCTCTGGAGGATGTGGATGGGATTCCCATTGACACTACTCCCATTGATGATCTCGATGGAGTTCCTATAAAAAGTCTTGATGATGATTTGGATGGAGTGCCTTGTAAGTCCAAATTTCAGTTGTTAAATCTAGCTAATAGATTAACTACCAAAAACCTTTAATTTCTATACATGTTGATATGGAAAGAAGTTGTAATTTTTGCTTGAAATGTTAAGTCATTAAATTTTTTTGTGACTTTTTTGGTGATACTGGAGATTAAAACCAAGGCTTTTTGACTGAACTATATCTCAGCCTTTTTAAGTATTTGAGGCAGGGTCTTGTTAAGTTGCCAGATGAGCTTGAACTTGAGATATTCCTGTCTCCAGCTTTCAGAGTCTTGGGACTATATACCTGAGCCACCATACCTGTCACTTTAAAATTCAGATACCCAGTAATACATTTAACTATGCCAAGAAAAAGACATTTTACATGGTTACCTTTCTTGGGTGTATGTGTGGGGATGAGGGAGGTCAGCCTCCTATAATATTTCTTTTTGTCTTGTCCCAAAATATAGGCAGAATCCTGTCATTATGTATATTCACAGTGCCAGGTACTGTTCCTGGTTTTATCAGTTATATTTTTATGAGTTTTTTCCAACATGCAGCCTGAGTTTTCCTAGTTGTCTTAAGAGTATTTTAAGAGTATTGAATAGGGGATGAGGGTTTTGTAGGGTGGGTAGGGGAATGGGAGAAAATGAGAATCATGATGTGTAATGTACAAGTACAAATTTTTAATGTTGAATATGATCTCTATATATGTAAAATGTACCAATAAACAAAACTTAGGAATTTTTTATTTTGCACAGTGGTTAAAAGTGTTTTAAGATTATATTTTATTTCTCAGCTTCATTAAAATGCTACAAATATATATTTTTGGAGTTGATGTAGACAGAAGTCCCCCTACGTGTAATTGTTACTGTACCTATAACTTTCATAAGTATGCATGTATAGGAAAACACATAGTAAACATAGTGTTTGGTTTTAGGTATCCACTAGGCATCTTGAAATGATTCTGTTCATGGATGATGGGGAATCATTATATTTTTTTCCTATGTGTAACGTTATTTTAATAAGTTAGTAATTAAACCTAAACCCATTAATTTAGATCATCTCTTAACAGTCATGTAATGGTTCATCTTTCCCCAATAGTGGATGCAACTGAAGACTCAAAGAAGAATGAGCCTATATTTAAAGTTGCTCCATCAAAATGGGAAGCTGTAGATGAATCTGAATTGGAAGCACAAGGTGAGTCAAAGTAAATATTAAGCTTAACAAATTGAGTACTTACAAATTAATCTGTGGATATCTTTGTGTGTTTGTTTTCCTTTTATGTTTATGAAGCATTATGTTTCAGCTTTAATGCCCAGTGTTACCATACTCAGTGTCTAGTATAAACTTCCATTGTGGCTGTTGTTTAAATAATTGTTTTAGATCATTTGGATTAAAAGCTTTGAGAGTAACAAGAAAATCACTAAAAATGTTTTAGATTAAAGTATTTCAGTAGAAAATGTAGATTGGCAGCTGTGCTTGTTTGGAAATTTACTGAGTTCTATTTTAGAGAAACTAAACTTTGACCCTCTATAATGCTTATTAGGTCTTACTAGATGTAGTTTAGACTTACTTTTCACATTTGAACTTGTACCGTAGTGCATAATATTATAGGTCATAATGAAATAAAGTCTTACCACATAGATATGAAGAACAAAATTTGTCACTTGAATTTGAATAAAATTACAGTGTACATATGAAGAAAGAAAGATTAAGCACATAGAACTGGCTATTCAAAGAATAAACATAGATAAAAAAAACTTCTATAATATAAACTTTCAGTTCTACAGCTAGGCTTCTACTGCAAAAGTGTTAATTTACCTTATGAAATTACATCTGCTTTTCCTTCTATTCAGCTGTAACAACTTCTAAGTGGGAGTTATTTGACCAGCATGAAGAATCAGAAGAAGAAGAAAATCAAAAGTAAGAATCTAAGTTTCGAATATATTCAGTTTCTTTTGCATGTATAGTACATTCTTTTTTTTTTCATTAAGAGGTATAGTTGAAATAATAGCGAGGAGGAAAATTACACTTACAAGAAAAACTTTTGAGAGGATCAATTTTAGTTCTCCAATGTTTTGCAGTGAATAAAGAGCTTCTAGTTTCTGGTCTTGGTGCATTTTTGCTTTGGAGTTTATTTTCTGTGCAAGGCTATACATTCTCACTTTAGTTACTAATTGGTCAACAATATCTGTTTCAAATCTTTGTCATCAAATATTGTTTTGGGCTTCTCAACAATTGATTTTTAAAGTGTAAGTGGGAAGATTGAACTTTTCTTTGGGGCAGTATATTGCTAAGAAAAATACTACATTATGACTATTCTCTTACTTTAAACAAAAAACTAAAAGTGAAAGGGGGAAAACCATTTTCCTTGTAGTATAGAAAAATTACAGTTTTGATTATGCTCTTTCATAAATCTCTCCAGAATTGTTTCTGCATTGACACTGTGATTGTAGGAATCTTTGTTCCTAAAATTTGTAAATTCATGTTGGTAGCTTTTAGGAAGCTCTTGACACTTTTGAAAAATCATTGCAAAGGAAATTGTTTTTTTGTTTTTTTTTTTAATAGAAAGAGATCATATCAGGAATACAAAACAGCTTTGTGTTTTGTATTTAGTTCTTAAGGAAGGAACAAAGAGAAAGTTTTTTGTTCTAGCATAATATAAGCATTTATGTGAATTCAGTGAATAGGTTTTGGATTGTTAAGGAAATATGATCAATTTGGAGATTGTAGACACAGTTTGATATGAGGAAAACCTATCACAGTGATGTCTTTCCAGAATGTTGGTATTATTAGAACAAACCAGCAGTGATTATTACATTTTTACCAAATGGAAGTTTGGCTTGCTAATGGAGATGAGTATCTGAGATTATTGAGAAATACAGAAATTAGAAATAATTTAGTTCAGTTTCGTTTGCCCTTTTGTCCATAGTCCTATCCTTTATAATATCTCATAGTTATGGAATCACCACTTCATATTGTATTTATAAAATGACTATTCAATTTAAAAGGAAAAAAGTATAGGGCCAGACATGGTGGCGCACACCTGTAGTTCCAAGCAGGATTACTATAAATTGAAGACCAGCTTACATTATAGAGTGAGACTCTGTCTCAAAAAACAACAGAAGTAACTATGAAAGTACAAGGCAAGAAAACAAAAACTACAATTTTCTGATCTTTGAAACATACTTTCTTACGCCTCAGTACTACTCTGTAGTGGTTTAGTCAAAAAGTGCCTTTTTACATAACGCTGCTTTTTATAACTAGTAATTACTGCAATTGTAGCAGAAGTGTGATTTTAAAAGATCAACACTCTTAATACTTTAGAGAAAAATTCCCAAAAGAATTTAGTTTATAGAGAATTAGGAGTTTGGTAATGAATTTTGAGGTTGGTAATGTAGAGTGGTGGTAAGCTCTGATCCTAGAACTAAGGTTAAAACCAATTAAAATTTCTCAGACCTTGAAAATTTATTATAATAGCAATTTAAATATGTGCATATTTAAAATTACCAGAATAGTACACATCATTTTGAAAATACTGAATGTATAGTTAGAATTTATTACCAGCAATCTAGATCTTCGCTAGTCTGTATGAATATGAATGATAGGATTCTACATGTGCAGTTCTGTAACTGTTTCCACACGAGTGTTAGGTATGTTTTTCCATGTCATTCATACATTTACTTGATCAGTATTCATTTATGACTGAAAGCAAGCATTCAGATAAATGTACAGGGATGTGTGCAAAAGAATACTTGAAATTGCAAAAAAAAAAGTAATGGACTGGAATTGGTCAAGTAATTTTCTCTGCAAAGATGCTGCACTTTGATTAGCTAAGCCACATCCTCTTTTTTTCCCCCTTTCGAACTCAGGAACTTGTGCTTGTTAGGCAGGCATGATGCCATTGAACTAAATCCCTGGCACCTGCTATGTGTCTTGATTGAACCTTTTTGAATAAATCTTTACTCACCATCTCTACTTATACACGTACTTTAACCATTTAAAGCATTTTAAACACTTGTAAAATGTTTTGTAAACAATTGCAAAAATAACTTCCTGTGTTTTAAAAACTAAATAGTGGCATAAACACTCAGTGTTGAATGTGATCATAATGTATATATGTAGAACGTACTCATAAAATCAATTTTAAAATATTAAAAATTGCAGAGGAAGTTTATAACAAATTAATGAGAAATATTAAGTAAAAAGTTTTATTGTTTCCAAAGACACATTTAAAAAAAAAAATATGAGCCTTTTTTCTTCCTTAGCTAAGTGTTGAAATGTGTGAAGTTGTACCTGTATATGGGTACAGGGACTTTGAGTATGAAGTTCATACATTTTAGAAACCTTTAAATGGGAGACTAAAAACCTCACAGTGTAGTCTTTTCTTAGTATTGTATCTTTTTTTTTTTTTTTTTTTTTTTTTTTTTAGGTTTTTGGAGACAGGGTCTTGCTTTGTGGTTCAGGCTGGCCTTGAGCTCTGCCTCAAACTCACATCACAATCCTCCTGCCTCTGCCTCCCGAGTGCTGGGATTACAGGCGTGAACCACCACGCCTGGCACTGTGGTATGTGGTACTGGTTGCTGCTGGGTGTGGGTCTCCACACCCAGTATTGTTATGTGGTTACCGGGGAATCGAACCCGGGTCCTTGCGCTTGCGAGACAGGCGCCGGAACCACTGAGCTAACTCCCCGGCCCTTTTTTTGGTTTTTTGAGACAGGGTCTTGCTTTGTGATTCAGGCTGGCCCTGAGCTCAGCCTCAAACTCACATCACAGCAATCCTCCTGCCTCTGCCTCCCGAGTGCTGGAATTACAGGCGTGACCCACCACGCCCGGCACTATGGTATGTGGTACTGGTTGCTGCTGAGCGTGAGTCTCCACACCCAGTGTTGTATGTGGTTGCTGGGGAATTGAACCCGGGTCCTTGCGCTTGCAAGACAAGTGCCGGAACCACTGAGCTAACTCTCCGGCACTAGTATTGTATCTTTACTGCTTGTGAATTGTCAACATTTTTTATTTGTCTGGCTTAAATTTTTTAGTTTAGCATATAAGCCTAAAAAAACTTTAAAATAATTAGATTTTTGTTTTGAAAGAATTTGGTTATAACTTTTCATGCTATTATGAATAATTTTAAATGAAGCCGAGAAAGACTCTTCTTTCTTACTGTAGAATGTATTCAGTACCCAAATATCAATATCTAAGGGCTTACAAAGATTAGATATTAGAGGTAAAATGGCATATATTATAGGCTATGTCAGTAAGTAAATTATTAAGTCAATATTATTTGTAGGAAATTTTGTTTGTATATGAATGTTTTGTTCTACCCAGATATATTTGCATGTGGCACACACATATGCTAACTCTCCTATAAGTTCCATATTATAAGGGTTTTAATCCATTCATTCTTTTTGCTTCACAAGCATTTTGTTAATTCTGTCTTAGTGCCATGGCTTTATCCATAGTTGCTTTGCCCATCTATTACCACTAGATTGCTCCTGGAAGGACAGGAGAATTTTTCTTCTTTTTATTTTCTGTGACCCACCCATGGTGGTCACTTAGTTTCTTTTTCTTCTTTTTTAACTTAGAACCTGTACACTTTTAGAATCAACTGTAATATGAATACTGATGTTAACTAATATTTAAAAATCTATTTACTTTATTAGCACTACATGCTAATCATATGAGGTCTTCATTATGCTACACTGCTTCATAGTAATTCTGTGATTCCAGTACATTTTTTTCTAGATTATAAGTGCTTCTGAAGGAAGGGTAAAACTTAGCTTTTCAAACATAAAACTTGATAAAATCACTTTAAACTGAAGCATATATGACTTATTATTTGTTTCCTCTAACTACTTCAAAGAATATTTGTTGCAGAATAAAGGGCACATAGATGACAGTGAATCTTTAGTAAGATGTGATTTATGTTGATGCTTATACTTTTTCTGTGAAGGAAATACGAATTTTGTAAAATAATCTTTATTTCATCAGATACTTTGCAAAACACATTTTAGGGATATAATTCTTAAAGTTTTGCTAAACATTATTTAAACTTTAAAGCGGTAAATAAAAAATGCCCTGACTATAAAATGTAACATTTTATTTTATTGATGTACAATGTATTCTGCTTATTTTCAAAGCCAAGAAGAAGAGAGTGAAGATGAAGAAGATACTCAAAGTTCCAAATCTGAAGAACATCATTTGTACTCTAATCCAATTAAAGAAGAAATGACTGAATCCAAGTTCTCTAAGTACTCAGAAATGAGTGAGGAAAAGCGAGCAAAACTTCGTGAAATTGAGGTAGATTTGTATTACAGTGACGATTAAACTATCCTTCACTGGCCTTTCACTTTCTTCACCAAACTAACCTCTCTCCTGCCATCATACCTTGGTGCACACCATTCTCTGTCTGCTTGAGAACCTTCTTAACATGCTGGCCTTCAGAAGTCTTAGTTTAAGCATACTTCTTGCGTGGCAGCCTTTTCTTCTACTCTTGCTTCCTTCTGTTTATCTGTGTAGAATTTTACATAGGTTGTATGTGTACGTGTTGACTTGTGGATGGGTGTGTGTTTATTTTGTCCTTCACCTTACTTCCTTATTTGTTTAATTTCTATATGTTTCCCACTAGACTGTAGTTTACACAAGGGAAAAGGACCATGTCTGTTTTCTGTTCATCATTGTATCACTAGTATGGGGGACAACATAGGAGATCCTCTGAAGTAAGGGATTCTAACTAATGGACTATACCTGATCACATAAGAAATGATTTATTCTTTACTTTTTCTCTTTTTTTGAGACAGGGTCTCCCTAAGTTTAGACTGGCCTTAAATTCACCATATAGCCTCGAACTTGTAGCAGTCTTGCTGTTTTAGCCATCTTGAGTGCTGGGAATATAGAGGCACCACCATGCCCAGCACATTACATTTTGAATGCTTATTATATGTAACTAGGAAAATACAAAATATTATTCTGGCACATCCAAGTTAGTTGTTATAACACTGCACTTATTTTCAAATGTCTATACCTTTAATGATGGCGATGAAATAGATATTAGTTGATTAATAAGATTTTTAGGGGGTTATAGTGTGTATATATTCAGTTTTGAACTTTTTTCTGTTTTGTTCTGTTCTCTTCCTCTTTCTACACACACACACACACACACACACACACACACACACACACACACACACACACACACACACACACTTCTCTCTCTCTCTTGGACATTCTTCAACCTGCACATTCACCTTCTTAACTTTTCAAGATTTCTTACATCTTCCTCAATGCTCTGCTTTCCTGACCTGTTGTCATTCAGTTAAGGTGACTCTTAGATAACCTAATTCGAGGTTAGCAAAAATACATTCTGTAGAACAGAAATACTTTGGTCTTGGGAGGTTTCATACAGTGGTAAGCTTAGCCAATTTACATTGCTGTTCCCATTCCTTTGTTCTGAACCTTGCAGCTTAATTTTGAAATACAATCATTAATAAAACAAAAAAGTACAGATGTTTGGAAGAGAAAGGAAAAGACCATAAAGCTGTGATTGTAAAACTGATTTAGGTAGAAATTAAGTGAACTTCTACATGAAGACAGAAGTTGGGAAAATGCCACTTTGATTTAGTGAGGTGGTGATAGTGAGGAGGTAGTAGCTTGCTTCCATGCAGTTGAAAGTTTCCTTCGTTGTGTGTGTGTGAAGAGTAAAATGAATTCTGTCTTATTTGTAAAAATAAGTAAAATGGCAGCAGTAGCATGTAATCTGTTTGAAGGATGTGTTAGTGTCCAAATAAAATATGGTAAGATATTAATTAGCCTCTGCAATTATTCCATTAGGGAAGACTCCCTTTCTTTTAACAAAACAAGATTAGACATATCTGGGACTGCAGCACAGTGGTACCTTCCGGAGTCTCCATATTTCTACTGCCTTTGGTATCCTGCACGTCTTCATGCTTTTCACCTTTTTTGTTTCCCTTAGTTCAAGAAAAATAACATTCTTGGGCCAGGGATTTCGCTCAGTGGTTCCAGCGCCTTGCACTAAGTTTGATTGCTGGAACTGAGTTTGTCCCCAGTAACTACATATAACAAAGCCAGGTTTGGTGGCTCATGCCTGTAATCCCAGCACTTGGGAGGCAGAGGCAGGAGGATTGTTGTGAATTCAAGTCTTGCCTGGGCTACATAGTGAGCTACAAAGCAAGACCCTGTCTTAAAAAAAAAAAAAAAAAAGAAAAATACATTTTTAGGTTTAAATTTCTTGGGTAATTTTAGCTCCTCTGAGCCTCCAAATAGTTTTTATCAGTCACTTTTTGAAATCTCTAAGTTCAAAATACATCATAAATTTAATCACTTTGTGTATTTTTTTGCATATTAGTAAAAAAAATATAATCTCCAGACTAATAAGTGAAATTAATCTCACCTATTCTGATTCACACTGTCTTATTTTACCAGTTTTTGTATATGCTTTGAGATCTTTATACATTGCAAATATGTATGCTTGTATGATTAGTTAGAAGTGTCTAAGACTTTTTACAAACAGTGCTTCAACGAATATTCTTGTAAAAATAACTCTTACATAGGTATTGCAAAGGATAAATTGTAAGAAGTGGAATTAGAAGTTATTCTGATCTTTTAAAAGTCTGTTCTTACTAAGTACATTCTGAATATGATTTAATCTTTGCTTTGTCTAGCAATTACAAGGTACAGATAATAAAATCTTCAGATTGAACCAGCTGTATGTTTGATCCTTGAGGAGTCCTATGCAGACCAGGATAATACCACCTTCTTTTTTAAAGCCTTTACTGACAGTATGACTTCAGGTGCCATACCTTTCTAATTGGGGGAACCAGTTACCAAATTCATTACTGTTGAGCAAGAAGGAAGTTCTTATAGACATGGTTTTTGAGTGCTTCCATTACAGCTGATGGGCTAGTGTCTGATCACTTGGACTTTGCATGGTTGAGCTTATCTAACAAGTTCCCTGAGTTTAGAATAGTTTTATGTTGAGGTTAGATGTTGACTGAGTCCTAATCAGTTAAACTACTTTGCTATAGGAAAATGCTTGAGAAACTATAGGTAGTAGTACTCAATTTGAAAATGTCTTATGTTACAGCTAAAAGTTATGAAGTTTCAGGATGAATTGGAATCTGGAAAAAGACCTAAAAAACCAGGGCAAAGTTTCCAAGAGCAAGTTGAGCACTACAGAGATAAACTTCTTCAACGAGTAAGGAATGTTCAATAATATGCATTTTCTAAAGCTGTTTGTTGGATTTCCTAGAATATTGGTATATTGACATACTTAAGGAAAGTATATTGTATATTTTAGTTATATTATGTGTATACATGTTGAATACTTGTGGGTGATTTGAAACATTTAAGCTTCAGTATTTTAAAATTGTTTTATCTTGGAAAAGAGATCTTAAGGCAACAGCACATGATTGTATTATGGATTCTACCAGTAGATTGGAAGATCAATCCAAAGTTTTTGAAGGACTTTGTAACATTTTAGAATATGTGAGAATTTTTTGAACAAGGAACTCCACATGGTAGTTGTGGAAGGATCCCTGAAATTTTATTGGGACTACTGTTTTAACTGTGATTAGTAAAGGATACACACACACACACACACATACACACACTGTATGTATATATATACATATATATATATATGTATATATATAGAGAGAGATGAACTTAAGCTCATTCCAAAGCTATTAATACACAAAAGTGGTGTTCTACAGCAGTCTGTTAAAGTGACTATCCCTGCATAGACCTAGGGAGTCTTACTGCCACTCTGTTGTACATGCTTTTCTCTGAAACTTTGATATTCCCAATTTTGCAGGATTGTTAAATAATAGCTACTGTTCATATAATTATTCTTCATTATTAAATGAGAATATGTAAACAGTTTATTAGTATCCCTTCTGTGAAATACGCTTTTCTGTCAGGAAATTTTTTTTTTTTTTTTTTTTTTTAGGTTTTTTGAGACAGGGTCTCGCTTTTGTGGTTCAGGCTGGCCCTGAGCTCAGCCTCGAACTCACATCACTGCAATCCTCCTGCCTCTGCCTCCCGAGTGCTGGGATTACAGGCGTGAGCCACCACGCCCGGCACTGTGGTATGTGGTACTGGTTGCTGCTGAGTGTGAGTCTCCACGCCCAGTATGGTATGTGGTTACCGCGGAGCGGATGCGGGTCCTTGCGCTTGCAAGTCAGGTGCTGGAACCACTGAGCTAACTCCCCGGCCCCTGTCAGGAAATATTGATTATCAGTCAGGAAAATATATTTTGTAGATCATCAGAGGAAGCTAGTCTCCATGCACCACATTTGTTTTGGTGTTTTGGTTTTTTGAGGCAGGGTCTCACTGAGTTCCATCCTGGTACCAGGAAAATAATAATTATACTGTCTATTGTATTTGGAGGTGCTAATTATCTGTACCTCTTGAGTCCCTTTGGAGATGGTGACAGAATATTGATCTACATGGAATTGAACCTTGAAATGCTCATTGTCCTGTTGGTAGCAAGTTCAAAATGTGTACCACCTGTTTGCTTGCATACCATTGTAATTGGGAGAAAAGATTGTATTTCTTGAAGGAATTTGCAGGGAGCAGCAAAATAATGGCCTTTGTTTAAATTTGTAGATAAAAGTTTATGAGAACACAGCCATAATTGTTCCCTTTAACATTACCTATATGTTAGCTATCATGATGCAGTATCAAAGTTAGGTTGCTATGACAAAGATATATAGCCCACAAACTAGAAAATAACTTATCTGGCTCTCTACAAATAAAGTTTGCTTACATATAATATAGGCCTTTTAGATTAAAAAAAAAAATTAGGATAGTCAGCTGTCAGATACTTTTTTATGCAAAGAATTTATAGAGAAATTCTTGGTATTGAACTAAGTTGGCTTTAGAGGTTTATTGTCTATAGCTACTCTTAATATTATCAACACAAATCAGAATTTCATATGGGAAGTGGTAGTTATGTCATATGAAGATAAGTAATTTTTCTAGTTTATACAACTATATTATTTATACTTTTATAAAGTTTCCATTATAATACTTGCTTTTACCAATAATATCTTGGTGGAAGATTATTTTGAATAGCTGATTTTCATTTCACTCTTCCTTTGGTAAGAGCTCTTTTTCTTTAATTTACTTTAGTGAGAAGAATTACTTTGTAGTAGTTAATTGTAATATGTGATGGAAAGATTGGTGCGTTATTAACTTCTGATTTTTGATACTTGGACTGAAAACCTAACTTCACCATCCGGTGTAACCGTGGATATTGTATTTAATCTTTTCTCAGTCTTGTTTTTCATGTGTAGGAGCATAATTGTGTTATTCTAGGGTATCATACAGATAATATGAAATGGTATATGGAAAATTGTTGAGTACATTGCTGAGGCTTTGCTAAACATTCAATAAATAAATAGCTTCTTTTGCTAGTATTATTTTTCAGTGTAAGAAATACCTAGTTTTCCTCAAACAGTAGATATTTACTTGAAAATGGTAAAATACTATTTTCTAAAAAAATATCACACAAGTAGGATTAATTTAGACTTGTATTTTTTAAACAACTGAAAATTCTCTTTAAAAAATATAAAACAGGAAAAAGAGAAAGAATTAGAAAGAGAACGAGAAAGAGACAAGAAGGATAAAGAAAAATTGGAATCTCGATCCAAAGACAAGAAGGAAAAAGATGAGTGTACTCCAACAAGGAAAGAAAGGTATAACATTTGTCATTTAATATGTATACTAATTCTGAGATTTGGAATGGTGCTTGTTTTATAATCACTGATATGAGCAAACCTCTGGAAGTGTTTTTGCATGATGAACACGTTTAATTTCTGCCTGCCGGAGGCAGAATTAGCTGATAAGTGAGCCAGTAAGTTGCTACTAGTTTTAATTAACTAGGGTAACAACCTTTTACAGGGTTTATAGAGTATCCTCAACCTTAGTTCAGTGGAAGAATTCAGTTACAGTGTTAAGTATCACCCCTGAAGCTTAAATGACAAAACAGCTTGCTACTTCTTGTAGGCTCTCCTATGGCACCCCACTCCCTACTGTACATACTGAGACTAGATACCTGTAAACTTGAGTCTCTTCATCTTGCCTAGAAATGAGATTGTACATAGGCCACAGTCTCTTGCTCCTTACTTTTATTCTAAGTGTATCTTTCAGTTTTTATTTCCTATTTTCACAGTTCAAAAATCTCTTAAGAAAATAACTTAATAGAATAAAGGTTTCCCAAATTAAAAAAAAAATAATAGCAAATAAAAGAATTACTGCTTAGTCATTTTTGAAGTACTTAGTTACATTAGTTACTAAAAAATATATTACTTTTTTGTCTTTGAATAATTCTGGCCCGATTTCAGATATATAGAAAAGTTACAACGGTAGTATAAATTCCTAGATGTACTTCGCCTACATTTCCCCAAGTATTAAAATATTTTTACTTTTATTCTTCCTTTTCTACTCTGTTTCCATTTGAATAATTGACTAGCATGATGCCCCTTTCTCTTAACTATACTCATTTAATATTTTTTAATAAATTCAGTTTATTGGTATATTACATTAAGATCATATTCCTCCTTAGGAATTTGTACTTGTACATGATATATCTTGATTCTTATTTTTCCCATTGCCCTGCCCTCTCTTCAACCATACTCATTTAATTTCTCAGTAAAAGCATCAAACCATGAAAATTAGAAAAAACTTCATTGTAGCAAACCCAGAAGCCTTAACTAAATTTTGTTGATTGTCATCATAATCTCTTTTATAACAAAGGTAAATTCAGATTAGTTTAATTAGTTGTCTCTCAAATTCTTGTTTGCTCTTGGTATAAAAGACTTTAAACATTGTTGGGAAATAACATGAATGTGGTTAATGAGATTAAAGTTAGTGTAAACTAATAGGAGTTAATAGCTAGTTTAATAAAAGGAAAATGAACACCTACTCCTTTGCTCACTCATGGAATATTCTGAGGGCTTTGTTCTATAGGAAAAGGCGGCACAGTACGTCCCCCAGCCCATCTCGCAGTAGCAGTGGTAGACGAGTGAAATCGCCATCACCAAAATCGGAGCGATCAGAGCGGTCTGAAAGATCTCATAAAGAAAGCTCACGGTCCAGATCATCTCACAAAGATTCTCCTAGAGATGTTAGCAAAAAAACCAAAAGGTAATTATGCAAGTTGTCTTTTAAAATAATATTTCAAATATCAGTTTCTTTGTCATTTTGCCAGTTCTTGAAAATCATTTGGTTAGCAGATACTTTTTTTAAAGATTTTTAAAAACTAGAGAGACGTTTTCATTTTAGGTTATTCTTCCCATATTCCTGCCCTAGTCTCTTGACTAAAATATAAGAAGGTTCTCAAGGAGTGAAATATCAGCCAGGAATTTTAAACATACCGAGTGTTTGCTATGGAATGGGGTAACTGTTTGCTTTTCATTGTACTCCTGAGGTGGAGCTTTTTTTCCCTCAGTACTGGGGATCAAACCCAGGCTCTTGTGCATCCAAGGTAGGCACAGTACCACTTGAGCTAAATTGTTGGCCCTGTGCTCCTTAGTTTCCGTAGAATATTCTCAGATTTTGTCAAAGCTAAAAGAAGTACTTTTTTTTTTTTTTTGCTATTGAAATTTAGCAAGCTTATGGATAGAGATTTGTGGAAATAAACAGTATAAATATCATTCATATGATTTCAGTATATAATTTAGTATCGTTCTTAGCTTTATAATAGTGATTCAGAAATGTTTCATGTAAAAAATATTTTTGGGGGGCAGAGGATTTAGCTCAGTGGTTCCGATGCCTGCCTTGCAAATGCAAGGACCCAGGTTTGATCCCCGGTAACCACATATAGCAGTGCTGGGCATGGAGACTCACGCCCTCCAGCAATCAGTACCACATATCACTGTGCCAAGGCATATTGGCTACACCGGTAATCCCAGCACTTGGCAGGCAGAGGCAGGAGTATTGCTGTGAGTTCAAGGCTGAGCTCAGGGTCAGTTTGAACTATGAAAGTGAGACCCTGTCTCCAAAAAAAAAAAAGTTTTATGTGGTAATAAAGAGAAGTATTTTTCTGAGAGCTGAAAACTGCTTTATATGCTAATGCCTAAAAGTGTTTTTAGTAAAAAATCTTCCAAGAGATAACTTTTTTTCTAAGTGTTCTTGAATCTGTATATGTTACACGTTTATTTTAGAATTCTTCACGCAGAGGGCCGGGGAAGTTAGCTCAGTTGGTTCCAGCACCTGTCTTGCAAGCGCAAGGACCCGGGTTTGATCCCCGGTAACCACATACTATACTGAGTGTGGAGACTCACGCCCAATAGTAACCAGTTCCACATACCATAGTACCGGGCGTGGTGGCTCACGCCTGTAATCCCAGCACTCGGGAGGCAGAGGCAGGAGGATTGCTGTGATGTGAGTTTGAGGCTGAGCTCAGGGCCAGCCTGAACTACAAAGCAAGACCCTGTCTCAAAAAACCTAAAAAAAACAAAAAACGAAAAACAAAAACAACAAAAAAAGAATTCTTTACGTAGAATACTTAAAAGAATTATATTGATTTAAGTGATGTCCTCAAAGGGTGTTATATTTGATTAACTTTTTCATTTTTTAGTTTTTTTGAGACAAGAGTCTTACTTTGTAGTTCCTGCTGCTGTGAACTCACTATGTAGCCCAGGTTAGCCTCAAACTTACAGCAATTCTTGTGCCTCTGCCTCTTGAGTGCTGGGATTACAGGTGTGAGCCACCACACCCAGCATTGTGATATATGTTACTGGGGATCACATTTGAGACCTTGTGCTTGTCAGGCAGATGCCTTGGAATCACTGAGCTAAATTGCCCTGAACTTTTTCTTTTAAGATGATAGGCTGTAATGCTGTTGTATTTTTAAAGTTTTGTGAATGATCATAGGTATCGTCCAATTATCTTATAGAGGTTCAAATTTTAGGAGTACCAGTTAACTAAGGAGCTTGTTAAAATGTGAATTCTAAGTCCCTACTGCTAGATTCAGTAGAAGTATGGGGGGCACTGAAATCTGACTTGAAACAAGTACTCTACTGATGTCACTGATGCAATACATACATATAAATACATACCAAATAAATTCATGCTTGGGGTGTGTGTTTATATATAATACACAGAGTATACATTTGACGATTGTACAGTTTTTGTGACTTTCATTATGCTTTCAGAGATCATGTTAGTGAAGGTCTGTTAGTTTTGTTCACATGATCACCTTTGATAACTTGGTTTATTTTGTTTATTTCCTCAGATCACCCTCTGGTTCAAGGACACCTAAGAGGTCTAGGCGGTCACGGTCCAGATCCCCTAAAAAATCAGGGAAGAAATCTAGATCCCAGTCTCGATCTCCACACAGGTCTCATAAAAAGTCAAAGAAAAACAAACACTGACATCCATTTTTAAGATGCTGTCCCTTATTGGAAATGCGATTTTGTTTGTGCCTGATGGTCTGTTTTTTAAAAAAACAAAACCAAAAAAATCAAATGAAAGAGCATTCCTGGTTTTTTTGTTTGTTTATTGGTGAATGCATGTGTAAACTCATGAGTAACTGCATCTGTAGACCTGTCATTGTTTTATATTGTATAAATTACTTTCATTGTGGCTGTTTCTCAAGATGAAATTTGTACTGTACCAATGAATTTCATCAGAAATGTGTATAATGGTTCTGCTGGCAGTAGTAGTATTTTGTTTTAGGATATTGTGACTTAGCAAAGAAAATACA
>PVIR01006296.1:6516-64879 GCA_004026965.1 Petromus typicus | reverse complement strand
TAATAATATTTCCTAATAACATTTTCTTTCATTTAGAAACTAGAAAACCTTTCCAATAAGCTACTAGAGAAAACTATACAATTTAGAAAGGTTGCTACATAAATGATAATATCAAATCTATTGCTTTCCCATATATTAATCCAATAAAGTTGATATTGATGATTCAGAAAATAACAATTTAAAACATGCTATTAAAATTTAAAATAAGATATTTTCATTCCAAATAAATTGTTGTGAATTTATGTTAATTTTTTTCAATGAAACTATTGGTCTATCAGAATTGTAGGCAAATATTTTGAGAAATAATTTTTTTCCAAGGTAAAAGTCATGGAGGAGTTATAAAGAAAACAAATGATAAATTAGACCCCATAAAATATATTACATGTTATAAAAAATATCATAACACATCAGTGAAAAGCTGGATAAGTAACCACAAATAAGACAAAAGGTTAATGCCTTTCATATATAAAGAGTGCTTATAAATCTTAAAATCCACTGGAAAAATACGAATGCTCCAGTAGAAATATTAGCAAAGAAATATGAGCATCTTTTTAAAAACTCATGTAAGAATATTTCACTAAGAAACATATGAATAAAAGATTGGCCTCACCACAATAAAACAATTGCTTGCTAAAGTGGCAATGAAGTGTTGCTTTTCAACCAATAGAGAGAAAATAACAGACAAGCAAAGGTAATTTTGAAACTGATCTTTTTCTACACTGCTATTATAAGTTAAAGTTGTGTAACTTTTCTTGAGGTGTTATCTAATCTAGCACAATTTGATAGTATCTGCTGCTTCACCCAGTAATTCTATGTCAATTCCTATACTCTGGAGAAATAGTCATATGCACACACACATACAGATGATCCTCAGTTTATGATGTGGTTATATCCCAATAAATTCACACTGTAAGTCAAAAAAATTCAGAAGCCAAAAGTGCATTTAACACATCAGAAGCAGAAACACAAAAGCCGCATTTTGTAGATATGATGGGTTACAAAAACACAAGCAGAGAATAAAAAAAAGTTGGCAACATGGAATTGGTTGTTTACCTTTAAATCACAGCCGATGGGGGACTGCCCTTCACTGCCACTGCCCACCTCTGATTACTACATCACTGGCTGGTAGCCTGGGAAAGGACCAAACTTTAAACTCAAAATCTAGTTTCTATGAAATTCATACCAGCTTTAAGTTGAAAAATCCTAAGATGTACCATTGTAAATTAGAGACCTTACATAAATTTTCTATGACATTATTCAAAATTTAGATAGGTGATCCTATATTCCTCAAGAATTTTATGAAGTCTAACATAAAAATTAGTTAAATGGACAGTGATTTTAGAAACCAGTCAATATTTTTTCCCCAATTCCTGTTTGCCCCAGCTTGAGGGTTGGTAGCAGAACACTTGTCTCTCTGAATTTCCAAGACAACACAGAAAACTGTAAGGGAAAACCTACATTATAATATCCTAAGAATACTGAATTCATACTTTGAGAAACTTGTTATCATGAGGGTTGAATCTCAGTATGTGATATAAAAATTAACACAAAACTACATGCTGAATGACTCCAATCAGACAGTTATGTATATTAAATATCCAGATTATTTTTGTCTTGTTCTTTATAGATACCTATATTTTTCCTACTAAGACTATATATTCTTTTCATACTTAAAAGAAAATGGAAAATCATTAACAATCATGTATAGTTTTCATTCAGGGTCATTACTTCATGCTAGAATAACTGTATTCATCTAAGAAAAAGTATCTTGGAATTATAAAGAAAATTTTATTAGAAACAGCTACAGCTCCCTCCAATCATCTACCTCTGGGACATTTATCTTCAGCGTTACTCAGAGAACATCTGGAATCAATTACAGCCCCCCAACTAGCTTTGGGAACCTCTGTGCCTCCAGCCATCTCCACAGCAAATTGCTTCAGCTGTGGTCAAAATCAAAATTTCTCAGTAGCCTTAGTTGACCTAGAAATGTTTTGTGTAATTTTCCATTACCTGGAAGGGAAACAGTTGTTAGAAAATAAATCTTTCTTTATTTTGTCTTGTTATAGTGGTGCCAAGAAATAGTCTTCATCATTTAGACATACCAGAAGAAAAATATTCGGTAAATAAGTGTAATTTTCAAAATTAATCCAAAGGAAAAAAACACTGATAAGCTCTAGAAATACAAAGTGAAGGTTGACTTGACATTCAATATCAGAAATTAAGCCATCTATATGGACCAAGAATATGAAAACAAGCTAGAATTTTTTCCCTTCTGCTTTCCATTCAGTAAACAATAAATTATATAAACATCTAGAAATTACATAAAATCCTATAATATAAGGTCATTGCATGAAGGGCCAGGAGTAGAATTCATTCACATTAGAGTAAGACTGTAGGCAAAATGTAAGGTTAATACAACAAAAGGATGTGAGTGTGTGTGTGTGTGTGTGTGTGTGTGTGTGTGTGTGTGTGTGTGAAAGAGAGAGAGAAAGAGACAGAGAGAGAGAGAGAGATGTTCCAGAAATTCAAAAGGGAAACCTACTAACTTCTTTCCTAAGAGTATAAGAACAGGAGAAAGAAATTGTAAAAGGGAAACAAGAGCAGAAATCTCTAGCATTTTCCTGAGACAATGACAGAGTGTCAATCTTTCAAAAGAACGAAGAGAGAAAAGTTGAACTATGTTCCACAAAAGAAGCTAACTGGTCCAGCTTTCCATGGATCATCCCTCGGCTCAGACGGGCTCGAGCCTCCCAGAATTTAACCGCACTTCTGTTGGCCCTTCACTCTGCTACTCCCCACAATAACCCATCTGTGCCTTTTGTTCTTGAGGGTGGTCATCTTCTCTCAGGTGATGACTCGCTTCCTTTCTCACTGAGAAAACAGAAGCCATGGAAACAGGCGCTAGTGTGCACCCACTCTCTGAATCTGCTGACCTACTGGTGTCCCTGCCGCCCCTCCTTCGCTGTGGATGGACGGCTGGACTCCAAGTTGAGGCCATGTCCTTCCACTATGTAGTAATTCTCATTTGTCTTGGCAACTCAAGAACAACAATGCTTCAGTAATGACTCCCTCTCTCCCCTCCAGCTTCACATTTGCTTTCTACCAACTGTACATATCAGCACACGAAAAGGCTAAAACACCCTAAAATAAAATCTTCACTTGAATCTCCTACTCGTTCTCAGCTACCATAGCTCACCTCTGCCTTCCTTACCATAAAACTTCTGTAACAAGTTATTTCCTCATGGTTGTCCAGCTCTATTCTTCCCATGCTGCCTTACATACTTTCCTATCAGTATTTTCTCCCAAGCACTCCCACACTCCCCTGGAGCAGCTCTCATAACCTCTCCTACCTATCTCTACCACTCATACTCTATTCCAAGCACGACTGGCCCAACCACCACTTGACACACCACGCATTTAGTCATTTACTGTCTTCCCTAACTGGGCAGTGCACTGCAAGCGCTCTGTCCAATTGCCTAGCACATGACAGGTACTCGAGAAGTAACTGCTAAATGAATGGGTGAGAGAAATAAATTAACCTACCTAGGATCAAGCAGTTTTAAACTCAAACTTACCGAAGTGTCAAGTCACATGCCCTAATGCTCCATACCTCAACCGGATCTCTGACAGCAGAGACTGAAGTAGTTGACAATGCTAGTAGTAAAGTAGGGTACACAATAGGATTTGAGGTGAAGAGTTGTGAAATCATTTAATATTTTGCAAAAATAAACATTACTTTAGAGAAATTTCTTGCTTACTCAGCAGTGAGTAATCTGGCAGTCTCGAATATCTACTACAGAATGAAATGGAACAACCACAGCCCTACATGACCTGAGCATATGTCACAAATCCGGAACTTACACAGGAGGGGCTGAGAAGTTTTTCTCAGAACTATAGGTTTAGGGTTGTGTATTCCAGCCACAGAAACTTAAGAGCAACCACCGAGACTAGAGGAAACATCCCCCACCCACATACCACAACACACACACACACACACACACACACACACACACACATTTCCAAAAGCTTTTATAAGAACTCAGGTGACCTAGAGCAGATTCATTCAGCCTTAACACAACCTTTCAAACACTGATATCATTTTACACTTCAACAGTGATTCTCCTACAACACAGCAGAACACATGGATAGCACAAAACAATGATTTAGAACAGTAATCAGATGTCACAAAGATAAATCTATGTTATATTCATTATGGCTATTATATTTTGGAGAGGTATCCATAGAATCAGATTATAAGTTTTTTAAACTGGCATGTGAAGAAGTAAAATATCTGAAAAAAATGTATTTAATGGAAAAGTTCAATTTTGCTTCCTGCAGGATAAATGATACTCATGTACTTCTGCAAAGGATATAAGGACAATTAGTAACTGGCTTTGATTTTTATAAATTTGATTCATGCCAAACAAAAGTACTTGAAAGGTAACATATATTACAACTCTGGCATTATGGAAGGGGACATCTGATGTCAACAATCCAACATAAACTGATATTCGTGGGTCCAGGGAAAGGAAGAGTGCTTATTTTATTAGTTTTCTGATCTTTTAAACAGATTTTTGAATAATTAAGTTCACTTCTTCCAAATAAAAGAGTGATTTTCCAAAGATTGAACAGTGTAACTTTCTCGAAACTGAAAAGAAACTAACAATACAAAAGAAAATGCCAACCACCAAGCTCTCCATAGACCAGAGAGACAAATAACACTTAATAGTAAAATTTTATAATTTTTTCCACTCCCGTTAGCACTCTTGGTCTCAGGTTTCACTACTGGCATAACCAACAATATAGTGGAGCTTGTTTTTGTCCCACATGTGAAGATTTATTTAACTTGAAAGTCCTTCCAAGTTCACGTGGATTGAAACCATAACTTAATACCTGTCACATGTTTCTTATTGTGGACCAGGAGACACAGCCTTACAAATTATTATTCCAGTATAGAAATTTTGCCCAGACTTAAAAAAAATGCACGGTAGAGCTTGAGAAACTACCAAAAAACTTCTCTAATATTGCTAATCAGCAAAAGAATAAATTCAAAGACCCAGAAAACAGCTTTTTCTCTGAAAAATAGGAAAACAAAGCATTTAAAAGTCAATTACCTTTTACTTTGAGCCAAATTCTAAGATTCATGATTTTTTTAAAGTATTACACAATGGAGGAAATCCATGTTTTCCTGTACTTAGTAATCCAAATATTATATGAAATACTCTAAAGATGGACTTCTTTTTTTTTTGCTTTGATAACAACAGAAGTATTTCCAAGGTATCTTTAGAATTATCACTCTGTTTCCTGACTAACTACTTCTGTAGTCTCTATACTATGACATGTAAACACAAAATTCAAGGCAATATATCATAGACTTAAAGCTATAGGATCTAGAATCCAAAGACTTAAGTTTGAATTCTCTATTCTAGCATCTATCCTAGTGACCTTGAGTGATTAACTACTCTGAGTTTTATTTTTACAATCAGAAAAAAATGAGATAAAATTATAACTTGTTCCATTAGATAACTGCTGGAACTAAATGAGATGATGCATATAAACCATGTGGCCCGGGGTAAATGCTCAAACACTGTTATCAATGGTAACGACTGTGAACGTGACTCTGATCACAATAACTAACAAACCCTGCTTCAAATGAATCTAGTTTCTCCTGCTAACAGTACTTGTTTGCCCCGCACATAATACATAATGTTTCTTTCTGAAATACTTTATGATTGCCTGGTAAAGGACTGAATTTTAACCTGGACCTCTACTCTTCAAAAACAACAGATGTGCTTCTCTGTATTCCATTGAATCTAACCTCATTTCTTCCCAATGTTCAGGAACAGCTGGAGAAGTAAACAGGAAATCTGATTATAAACAGAAGAACATTGGGGAAATAGAAGCGCGTGTTTCAGTCAGATGAAATAAAAGCGCAAAATTAAACAATGAAATTCTAAATGTATATGTATATGTGTATATATGTATGCCCTGAATATATAGCCTGAGTATATATATATACATAACATGCTGAAGGGCCTCTCTAGTAGCTACATTTAGCCCATAATACACATTTTCTTCCTGCTCTAGTTGTATTTTACAAGAAATAATAAAAGAAAGTTTATTAACCCAATATATTACAAACCAAAAAACGATAACACCCAGGGTAGTAACCGTGACATTACTGAAGAACTCCACGGACCTCTCACATGCTTCAGGACTAAGCGCACCCACAGTTCGCCCGAATCCTGTCCGGAGTCCTGACCACTACTTTCTGTTTTCCTATCAGTTTAACTAACATGTTCTGGCAATTAGAATCAGTGACTGATCTTGACATTATGATATGTTTTCCTTTGAGCTAAAATGAACCTGCACTGGCCCCTTCATGTGGCACTTTCCCATCCCCCACAACTGTGCTTTTCTACCTGTTTTTTTTTTTTTCCCCCTTCCTCTTCTTTTTCTGCTTTTACTGCAGGATTTATAAAATCCTTTGAAACATGTTGTTTCCAGATGTAGGTCCCAAGTGCCTTGTCATTTACCCCTTGTCCAAACCCTGAGCAGATGGAATTACACAAGTTGGGCTGTATGAATCCACCCTTCAATGCCTTCCTTAAACTCCAGGATTTTAAAAGAGTCTGCCCAGTTCCTGGCAGGGACCTTTCCATACTTCCACCCCCAAAGCTGTAAATTACTACCTCATTAAACTCAATTGTAAATGATTAGGTGTCTGGAATGTACTTTCTTTTCCCTCCAGCCTCCTTGGAGTAATTACCACACTGCGGGCCTCTCTACTTAACTCAGCGCATTATTCAAGCAGTTCAGTGTTTGGGCAGCTTGCTGAGGGAGGACGTTTTAGTTTTCTTAGGATATTAAAACTCTATTATCATTTAGTTCCAAAAGCAGAAGATTTGTGATCTTCTATTTCCCATTGAGCAATCTATCTTCGAACGAGAGTTGTAATCAACAGGCTTTTTTCACAAGTTCGTTTTTCCTTCTGCCACACAAGCACTTGGAACTTCTAAACCTTTTTTTTCTGAGCATCAGTAATTTAGCATTTTTAAAAGGTTACAGTTGCTGCCTTCATTTGCCATAGGTAGAGATCATCCGTGAAATCTTTTTTTTTTTTTTTTTTTTTGAGATGAAGAGAAAGGTAAGAGATTTTTGATGCCTATTCACCTACTTTCAATTCTTTGATGAGCCTTGTTTAAAAAAGAAAAAAAAATCCTTGAAGGGTCTGGAAAGGTCACGAGTAAAGGGTTGGAGAGAAAGGGGAGGAGGGGCTGTCACGTTGAATAAATAATCTAGCCAGAGTTCCCAGCCTGGCTGCCATCATTTTAGCAGAAAAGGTAAAACTAATATTCCCCGAGGGACAAGAGCTCAAAAGGTCAGTCCTTTTGCCCATGGAGGTTTTTACCTCTCTCGCTGATTCATTGGTGTAGACTCAGGATTTTACCCTGCCGCTCTGGGCCTTTCCTGTTTCTTATTTTCATTTCAGTCAGTTGTGCGTCTCCACGTTTCTAAAATACAGGTAAAAATATTAGCATATATGGAAAGGAAAATAGTACGCTTGCATAGTGTTTGCTACACGTCAGACGAGTCGTAGCGGCACAGGCTGCAGGGACGCGGGGAGTCCCAGCGCCTGGGAAGAACAGCTCAGAGGCGCAGCCGCGGAACCCACGTACTGGCTCAGCCTGTGCCAGAGAGTGTGTTGTTAGATGCCACAGGTGGCCCTAAAGGCGATCTGTGCATCCTTGGACAGGAGAGAGAAGGTGAGGTAGCTTACAGGACTACATCTCTACATTCATGGTGGGGGGAGAAAAACAAGGGTGCAGATGAACTTTGCTGGCCGACCACTCTCTCGCTGGAACAGTTGGGTACACTGTAGCTGGGGACGATTTCAAAAGGGTGTAACGTGGTCTTGGTTCTAGCCTGGCACCTCGATAAAGCAAGACCCAAGGAGCTATGTCTCCAGAATACAGGAACTCAGCATCGCCCAGGTGACAAAGCGCGACACGGAAAAGGGAGCGTACAGCCACCGCCTGTCGCCTCACAACACGGCACGGCTTGAGTTCAATGAGGACCAGCGACACAGCCTCCCTCATCCACTCCAGGGCTGGAGAATTTGGAAGATCATCTTTTTTGGTGGTGTCACTAGTGCTTTATGAATAGCAGACTTTCATAAATGGAAGAGCACAGAGAAACATGAGACGTTGCAGAAGTAACCTAGTAAACTTGAAAGGGCTGGATATCCTCTAGGAGCCTCGGGCAAGTGCAGTATATTACTCTGGTGACCCCACCTCGATCTGTAGCCCATGAGTCCCAAAAATCCAACTCATACAAAGAAACATTAGAATTAGAACTATGAAATGAGCACAGAAAAAAACTAACTATTGGTGTAGACTATACAGATGCGAAATCAGACTTCTAAAATAATTCCTGTTAAGGTTGCTTTAAGTAATGCACTCTTTGAATAAGTTTCAATGAATCACTGAATTACCATTTAAAAGCTTAATAGAGATGGGCATCCTCCAGATGATAAATAAGAAGATGCTGATGCTTGTCCCCTTCACAAGAAAACAAGAAATTGTATGTCGATAAATTATGTAAGGGAGAGCTTTAAAGGATAGCAAAGGCCAAGCGAAAACCCAGGCTGGATACACACAAAAAGTAGGCAGCACCGTGCATCTTCCCCCTGGAGTCAGCTCTTAAACATAAATGTTTTCTGCCTGAGAAGAAAAGGTGAGTGAGAATACCCCGCAGCTTCCTCCTCACCAGGGACACCAGCAGGCTTCCGCACTAGATCAGTTTTCACTGGTGATGAGAACCACAGAGGGGCCGCTGGAGTCCACTCCACCACACTCCCTCCCACAGGGAGAGCCAGTGCTCTACCCCGCTCCCGGCTGCCTAAGGAGCCACAGCACCCTTCCATCACTGGGGCCTTGGTATTATTGCAACCCACATTCTGAAGTCTGGGCCATAAGCATCAGTCATCCTTGTGTCTAAGTTGTCACAAGCCACCACAGGGCCACTCTGTCTTCCTGGATCCAAGTCACTGCTGCAGTCTCCATAAGCATGTGGCTCACTTCTGTCTTCCACCATTCCTGAGAATTTACTGCCAATGTGTCCCACCTGAGCACCCATACATTCCCAGAAACTGGAGCCATTGCTGCACTGCCCCGTCCCCCAACACCTGAGCCACCAGACGGGCTCTATTCCAAGACCTTTGCTGCTGCTGCTCTCCGTCCCCTGGCTCTGAGGTACTGCTCTATCCTATCTCCTTGGGCTTGAGATGCTAAGAACAACCCAGAGTGCCACAGTCCAGCTCTGAAGCTAATCTGCAGAAACGTGTGCTTCTGCCAGTGCACCAGTGCCCCAAGAGCCTGATGTTGGTGTTGTTCTATGAGCCCTTGCGTCTAGGCGCCCAGCCCCTTGGAGCACCTGTACCCTGGCTTAGCATTCTACAGTTCCCCATAGGCCATGCCAGGACCAGCATGAAGGGAAGGGCCTCCCCTACAGAGAACAGGAAACAAGAGGGTCACAACAACCTTTGACACCATGGACACCCTCCATCCCCACTTCCATTGCTGCCACAGAGTAGCCTTAGTCATTCAGGTCCCTGTGGATACCGTCACTAACGCTGACCTCAGCCCACAGAGTTGTATGGAGATTAAGGAACTGTATCCCCTCTAAAACTAGAGTTCAACACTTTTCTTACACAACCCATGTCCTTGCACACACCCGCAAGTGAGAACTTTTCCCCACTGGAGCTCAATCAGTTCTGTATTACTGTGACAAAATATCCAAAAGATGAAGTCAAAGGAAGAAAGGTTTCTTTGGGCTCAAGTTTCAGAGGTTTTAGTCTATGATCACCCAGCTGCACTGCTTTAGGCCCTAGATGAGATGGAATATCCTGGCAGCAAAAGTGTACAACAGAGGCAGCAAGAAAGCAAAGAGAAACCAGAGAAAAGGGCCAGGGATTCAAATACACCTCTCAAAGCCATGGCTCCAGAGACTTGCCACATCTGGTTAAACCCCGAGCTCCTAATAAGCCCCCTGATCTATGAGCACATCAACTGACTGACTGATAAGTTGGAGCCTTTATGACCCAATCACTTCCCAAAAGCTAAGCAGTGGAAGTCAAACCTATAGCACAAGGCCTCTGGAATAGTTTAGATTCAGACCATAACAATCCAGCCTGTCGCTGAAATGTTCATCTTCCTAAGCAAAGCACATCCAGTACATTGACCAAAGGTCCACAGTCTTCAGTTTTAGCATTCTCTGAAGTCTATATCCGAAGTCTACTCTGAGACTCGAGGCAACTGTTAGCTACAAAAATGGAAAAAAAAAAGGTGGGGGGAGATAAAAACAAAGCAAGAATGAAATACAGCTGGTAGAATGAAATCCTCTAGCTCCATGCCCTGCATCTAGAGTGTGTGGTAGTCGCTCTAAATGCTCAAGCAGCAACCCCTTATGCACATTTTAGCAGAGCAGTCCACAGGACCACTTTCTAGTGCTGGCTTCACTTGCTGCCTGGAGCTCTTCTCAATAGACATTTCACATTCCTGGCCTCTCTGACTTCCTGGAGTCTCTGCTGCAGCTTCTTCTTCTTTTCCACCCTGTGCGCATTGAAGTTTAGGAACTGCCACAGTGCCTCAGGGGTGCTGACCCTACTATACATGCCTGCTTCCCAGACCTTCCTTAGGAATCTCAGTGGAAGCCGCCATGACCTCATTCTGCGTGGCTGCAAAACCAACAGTACATGGGAGACCCCTAGGTCTGCTGGCTGCGGAAACAGTACGTGGGCCACTCGGACCACACTGCAGAAGCTCTGCCGAGGGCACAAGGGGTGAAACAAAGACAAGGGAAAGAACCTCCCAGAGGGCCCCGTGCACACGTGGTTCACTGGCACTCTCTTCTCAAAGCAAAATCTTTAAAATGAGTTTACACTTTTACACACTTAAGCCTATAATAGCTGGGTCTGGCCGATTCCTGAGAAGCTGCCAAGACATCCTTCCAGTTATCTCAGTGCAAAGTTCTTGTTTTCTTTTTAACTGTGTTGATCTCTTCAGCAACCACACTTTTCTTGGCTGCAGCTTTACATGTTCGTGTTTTCTGGTCGAACTGCCAGTTTTTAAAATCACTCTGTTCTTTTTACTCCCAAACCGCACTGTAAATGTGATGAAACGGAGGCCACAATGCTCAAGCCACCAACATGAATGTTGTACTGACTTGAAATTTCCTGCAACAGATAATCAAGCCTGTCACCTGTCTCACACAGCTTCAGGGCATAGAAAAATACGCAACTGAGTTCTTTCCAGAATGTCCTTACAGTCCATTTCCCATAAGGTCTTGGTTCCCATCTGACATCTTATAAACGAAGCCTTCACTGCCTGTATTTCTTTCAGTCTTTTGCTCTTCTGACTTCATATCAGAGTCAGATTAAGCTCTGCTTACAGTGTTCTGTGCTTCTCCAAGCCTACTATTCCAAAGGTCATACAATGATTCTCAAAGAACTGACTCCAAACAAAAAAGGATCTATGAAACTGCCTGAAAAAGAACTCACAATAATTATTTTTTTAGAAGTTCAGCAAAGTCCAAGAAAACAAAAACAATTCAGTGAAGCTGGGAAAACAATACATAAACAAAACTAGAAATTCAACAAAAAAGACGGAAATCAGGACTCAGGAGGCTGAGGTAAGAGGATTGCCATGAGTTTGAGGCCAGCCTGAACTACAAAGACCCTGTCTCAAAAACAAAACAGATTAAAAATAATTTTAAAAGTAATCAAACAAATCCTGAAACTGAATAATACAGTGAATGAAGAATATGATAAAAAGCTTCAACAGTAACAACAACCAACAGAAAAAAAAATCTGTGTATTTGAAGACAAGTCTTTTGAGATTATCCAGTGAGAGGAAAAAGAACATATGGTGAAGAAAGGCTACAGGATTATAGCATAACATGAAACTAACCAATGTATGCATTATATAATTCTAAAAAGAAGAGCATGGATGTTTATTAAAAGAAATAATAGGTAATCACTCCGAAGGCTGAGGCAGGGAGGTTGCTCCAAGTTTAAGGCCATCCTGAGCTACACAGTGAGACTGTCTCAAAAAGAAAAACACAAATATAAGTAATAAATAATCAGTAAAATCTTTCTAAATCTTGAGAAAAACAAGAACATGCAAAAGTCCTTAAACATATTCAAGGAATTCTGAAGAGAGATATTAGAAATTTACCATAAAAGGTAAAGTCAAAAAGAGAATTTTGAAAGCAGCAATAAAAAAGCAACAAGTTACATTCAAGAGAGTCTTCATTCTAGTATCTGAATTTCTCCAGGAAAAAAACTTGTAGGCCAGAGAGAATGGGATTATATATTTGAAATATTGGGCCAGGGATATAGCTCAGTAGTAGAGAACTTGCTTATTATGTGCAAGACCCTGTATTGAGCCCCATCTCTCTCTCTCTCTCTCTCTCTCTCTCTCTCTCTCACACACACACACACACACACACACACTGAAAGTAAAAATAAAGAAACTGCTAACCAAGAATTCCATATCTGGCAAAATTAGCCTTCAGAAATAAAGACTTTCCCAGACAACCAAAAGCTGAGAAAGTTCATCCCATAGACTTGCATCATAAGAAATAATAAAGGGAATTATGGTAGCAGAAAGAAAAGGACACTCACTAATAAGAAAGCATATAAAGCTAAAAAATTCGCTGGCGAAGGTAAATACATAGTTCAAGTCAGTAGGCTGTAATGGTGATATGTACCAAGCTCACGAATCACTTATAACATAGTACACAAGTTGGAAGACAAAAGTATTAAAATAATAGTAGAATATTTTCTGATATTTATACACAATGTAAAAATGGTTTAAATTGTAACATCAAAAACAATAAATACAAGAGAGACAAAAACGTAGCCATTGTGTGCAATTAAAATGTATTTGCTGTATGGATGTGATAGTGTACAGAGGAACAGCTATGTAGGATGACTAAACTGAAGGAACTAATTTACAGAATGAGAATCACAGCTAATAATGTTGTATGCATTCTGGAAATTTCCTAGAAGAGTAGATTTTAGGTGCTCTTACCATATACACAAATAAACGTGTGACCATGTGAGATGACAGACTTTTTATTGTTTTGAATATAGTAACCATCTCACAACGAATAGCAAAACTTTATGTGGTATTATCGTACATATATACAATATTTTTAGAAGACTCTATTAGAATATTAAGGTATTTCTCCTCCAACATAGGAGGCAAAGAAAAAACCTAATCTAAGAAGGACCTTTGGTGCTAATAATGTAGACATCATGTGTGTTTTAATCTGATTGAATGTCCTTGTGAGTTATTCATTATGACATTTTCATTTTTGATTCCTAAGAGATCTTTGCATACTAAAAGTGATCATATTTGTGTATCATTTACTGTGTACATGTATTTTGCATGTTCAGGAGTTAAATTTTAAAATGGGTTTATTAAAATTTTGGAGGCAGAATAAATAATTTTTATTCCCCTTTATTATTTTTCTTTAATGCTATGCTTAGAACGACTTCATTAATGCTGTAAGGAGAATCTATTTCTACTTTGTAAAAAATTGTTCTTGTTTCATTTTTCAAGTTAACTTCTTTCATTATCTTTTTAAGTGTTGGGCAAAATACTCTCTAATTTTATTTATTGTTATTCTTAGATTACATAACACATTATCCTTAAAAATTTTAGAGAAGGGGCCAGAGATTTAGCTCAGTGGTTCCAGCACCTGCCTTGCAAGTGCAAGGGCCCAAGTTTGATCTTTGGTAACCACATATAACAATACTGGGTGTGGAGACTCACACCCACCAGCAATTAGTACCACATACCACAGTGCTGGGTATGGTGGCTCACACCTGTAATCCCAGCACTCAGGAGGCAGAGGCAGGAGGACTGCTGTGAGTTGGAGGCTGAGCTCAGGGCCAGCCTGAACTACAAGGTAAGAGGCTGTCTAAAAAAAAAAAAAAAATATATATATATATATATATATATATATATATATATTTAGAGAAACCATTCTTAACATAAAGTAACTTTTCTGCTTCTTGACTTGTTTTACTAAACTATATCAATCTATTTTTATGTGAATACCACAATGAGCAATTGTAATATGTCCTAAAATTCTGTCGTGGCAATGGTTGCCTAGTATTCTTAATTTTTACAGTTTTATTGAAGCTGTATTTCAGGTTCAGATGCAGAGGTTTGTGACAAACCAATGGTGTGATCAGGATAATAAGAAAAATAGGGACAAATTGAAAATTCAGATATATCAAAGAGCTTCGAATGCAAAAACTCTGAAGACTTCTAGAGACAGGCAAACCCTTCCTGAGGGGGCAGAGGCCAGGGCCCGCTTTTCTCCTGGAAACACTTGGTGAACTTAGGCAGAAAGAATCTGCGGAAGTAAAAAGAAAACAGTTAAATATTTAGCAGCCATGTGAGCTTGTATAATGGAGTAAGATCTTCAGAATCCCATATGTAACAATAGTACTGTCAACAATTTCCCAGTTGGGAAAGAAACCAAGAGATAGAGAGGGGAAATAAAGGGAGTGAAATGGATTTTTAAAAATTAAGATGTGCTATGTATATTTACCAACTACCCACAGGGATGTGATCATTCTGTACTACAGATATGTACTAATAAATTTTTAAAAATAATTTCCAATTGGAGTTTTGTTCAATGTTTGGAGCAGTGTCTGGAAAGCTAAAGGCAAAACTAGAAAGCAAATACAGATCCCAAAGTCCACTAGAAGGAAGGATCTGTTACATCCTTAGGTAATATTTCACCCTTAAGAAACTTGAAAACAAACCTATCCTAAAACCAACTAAAGTTGCTAAATTCTTCCTTGGATCAAAGCAAAAGCTTCCCTACCCCATACGGCGGCCAGATAAGAAGACGGCATGTGTTTCTTCTGGAAGAAAGTACAACTAGATAAACACAATAAAAAGTTACAATTTGTGGAGAGAGGAGGGCAAACAAGATTTTATTCAAAGGAAAAAGAGTAAATAGAAGAAACTACAGATGGCCCAAGATTACTATGAAATTGCTACTATAAATATTAAATATGCCTTTGAGCAAATGATAGACTTAGTGAATGAATAGATGGAAATTTCAGTAGTAGAATGGAAGTACTATTAACAATAGAATAGGCCTTCTAAAATATTTTAAGCTGATGTATATGTTAATTAGCTTGCTTTAGCCATTCCACATTATGTACATATTTCAAAATGTTATTTTGTGCATCATAACTATATACTTTTTGTCAGTTAGAAATAAACAATAAAGTATTTATAATTAGGCATTCAGTGTCTGGTTTAACAGTGACTGGGAAGACAGCAAAAGAGAATCAGAGAACTCAGAGAGATCAATACAAAAAGATCAAAACAGAAAGAAAATAAAACTTTAAACAATCAAAGAAGGAGAAAGATGAGGTAATATCTTTTATCAACAATTTTCAAAACACACTTAAGCCAAAGCAAAACAAAGACACTTTTTACAAACTCTATCACACATTTAATAAAGAGGTAATACCAGTTCTGCACAGCTGTTTGGAATATATACTTACTCATTCTGTTTGTCTCATTCTTTCTGGTCACTATAAGTAAGAAAATTTATAGCCCATCATCCCTCAGTAACCCAGGATTAAAAATCTCTGAATAAAGTTTTGGAATTGGTAGAGGGGTGTAGATGACAGCTTCCCAAACTGTACTGTCATAATTTTATAGAAAAGTAACATTTTAGAATGTCTAGTGCTGTTTTTCATTGATAAGTAATCTACACAAAAATAAATTGAAAACAGCACACATTTAAATAACAATATATCATAAGTAAGTTCAATTATCCAAAGATTGCAAAGTTGACTTAACATTTACAAGTCAACTCAACTCATCACATTTATAGAATCAGAAAAACAGACCATTAAATCTTTAGATAGATAAAAATGATTTCATGAAATTTGACTCTTTTTACTTTAAAGAAATACTCTCAACATATTAGGTAGAGGAAGGAATTTCCTCAATCCGAGAAGGATATCTTTTACCACTGTACTATTTTTTTTTAAGGTTTTTTGAGACAGGGTCTTGCTTTGTGGTTCAGGCTGGCCCTGAGCTCAGCCTCCAACTCACATCACAGCAATCCTCCTGCCTCTGCCTCCCAAGTGCTAGGATTACAGGCGTGAGCCACCACGCCCGGCAATGTGGTATGTGGTACTGGTTGCTGCTGGGGTGAGTCTCCATGCCCAGTATTGTTATGTGGTTACCAGGGATTGAACCTGGGCCCTTGCGCTTGGAAGACAGGCACTGGAACCACTGAGCTATATCCCCAGCCCTACCACTGTACTATTAACAGCAAATTTAACATAAATATTTTATTTTTTTCTGCTCGCTATTGGATGGGTTATCCTAGGTAGTCAAATAAGACAAGAAGAGAAAATTTCTAAACTTGGGAAAGGAAGAATCCTCCATTGAGACATGGTTATGTGAATAGAAATTCCAGAGAATTCAAAACAAATAACAAGAAATGCTATGTTAATTTTCAAAAGTTGCTGAACAATAAGGTCAACAAACAAAAACCAAGAGCATTCCTGAGAATCTATGGAATAATTGGAAAATATTTTGCAAAAAAAAATATTTTTTAATTCAAATTTTTATTGGTACATTATATATATACATCATCATCACATTCAACATTGAGAGTTTGTACCAGTATGTGATACAACTTGATTCTCCTTTTTCCCATTCCCCCACCTACCCTACAACCCCCTACCCCTATATAAAAGCTTTGTTTCCTTTTTTATTACTATCACATTCTTTTCCCCTCATTATTTACCCTTACACCCTATTTCCTTTTAAATATTTTCTATTTCACAATATCTACTATATACTAGAACTCATTCACATCTTCATTTTCTCATATCAGAGAAAAGATACGATATTGATACAAAATGAATGCTCAAAAATCAATAGCCTTTGTATACACAAACAACAGACCCACTGAGAAAGAAATTGGGGAGTCAATCCCTTTCACAAAAGCATCCAAAAAAATGAAATTTATAGGAATCAGTCTAACAAAGGAGGTGAAAGACTTATACTCTGAAAGCTACAATACTCTAAAAAAGGAGATAGAAAATTATCAGAAAATGGAAAGACATACCTTGCTCCTGGGTAGGAAGAACCAATTATCATAAAAATGGATATACTCCCACAGCTACTATATAGACTCAATGCAATCCCAATTGAAATCTCAACAGCATATTTCACAGATCTAGAGAAAATAATCTAAACATTCATTGGGAACCACAAAAGACCTAGAATAGCAAAAGCAATTCTAAGCAACAAGGACATAGTGAGGGGTATTATGATCCCCAATTTGAAACTATACTGCAAAGTCACTGTAATAAAAACTGCATTGTCTGGCAAAGCAACAGACCTTAAGATCAGTGGAGTAGATTAGAAGATCCAGAAACAACTGAGACACACTAAGTCACCGCATCTTTTTTTTTTTTTTAGGTTTTTTGAGACAGGGTCTCGCTTTTGTGGTTCAGGCTGGCCCTGAGCTCAGCCTCAAACTCACATCACAATCCTCCTGCCTCTGCCTCCCGAGTGCTGGGATTACAGGCGTGAGCCACCACGCCCGCCACTGTGGTATGTGGTACTGGTTGCTGCTGGGTTGAGTCTCCACACCCAGTATTGTTATGTGGTTACCGGGGAATCGAACCCGGGCCCTTGCGCTTGCAAGACAGGTGCCAGAACCACTGAGCTAACTCCCCGGCCCCGAGTCACCTCATCTTTGACAGAGGAGCCAAAATCCTCAGTGGAAGAAAGACAGCCTCTTTAACAAATGGTGCTGGAAAAACTGGGCTTTAACGTGTCAAAGACTAAAGCTAGACCTATCTCTTTCACTGTGTACCAAGATAAAATCAAAGTGGATAAGAGACCTAAATGTTAAATTGGAAACACTAAACCCCACTATAAAACAGGTTAGATAAAACTTTGGAAGACATTGGCGTAGGGAAAGACTTCTTGAACAAAACCTCTATAGCATGGGCTGGGGAGTTAGCTCAATGGTTCCGGCGCCTGTCTTGCAAGCGCAAGGGCCCAGGTTCGATTCCCCGGTAACCACATAACAATACTGGGTGTGGAGACCCACACCCAGCAGCAACCAGCACCACATACCACAGTGGCGGGCGTGGTGGCTCACGCCTGTAATCCTAGCACTCGGGAGGCAGAGGCAGGAGGATTGTGATGTGAGTTTGAGGCTGAGCTCAGGGCCAGCCTGAACCACAAAAACCGAGACCCTGTCTCAAAAAACCTAAAAAAAAAAACAAAAAAAACAAAAAAAACCCCTCTATAGCACAAGAACTGGCAGGAAAGAAAAGATTATTTTAAAAGCATTTAAAAATTTAATAAAAATTATATGTGATCTTTTAACTGCAAATATAAAACATTACTAAATTAAATTAAAGAAACTAGACACATGGAGACATCATTATGTTTATAGATATGAAGATTTTCTAGGTACAGTGGCACATGCCTGTAATCCCAGCACTCAGGAGGCTGAGAGGTAGGTAGATCCTGGCAAGTTCAAGGCCAGCCTGAGCTCAGAGAGAGTTTAAGGCCAGCCTTAACTACATAGAAAAACACTGTCTCAAAAAAAAAAAAAAAAAAAAAAAAAAAAAAAAAAAAAAAAAAAAAAAAAAAAAAAAAAAAAAAAAAAAAAAAAAAAAACACCAAAATGACAGAAAACAAACCAAAAACATGTGAGAAGACAGTACTAGTAATTTGTTAGTTCTCATATTATTCTATAGACTCAATGTAATCCCAGCTAGAATTTCAGCAGGATATAAGGAGACATATAGAAGTTGAGTGTAGTTTGTATGGAACTGCAGATGATGTGTTATAACTGAAAAAAACTTGAAGAACTATAATGCTGGAAGATTTGCATATTTACTATAAACAGGCAATGTGGTCTCTGCTGCAAGACTAGAAAATACCACAGTGGGATAGAATGAAGTACAGAAATAAATCCACACAAATATCTTGAGTTTTGACAAAGACATCAATAGAATTCAAATTGTAACAAATGATATTGGACAACTACATATCCCCTCAAATTTAATTTTTATCCATTCTGCAAACTATACACAAAAATTAACTCAAAGTATCAAAGACTTAAAAGTTAAGACTAAACTTTTAAAGATTCTACAAGAAAAGACAATACCTGTGTGACCTTGGGTTGGGTAGTGAGTTATTTAGGGAACATATAATTATGACTAGCTATAAAAGAATAAAACCCCACTACAACAAACAATCAAAATTGATACTTCCCATTGAAAAATCACCATTAATGAAGCAACTTACAACAGCAAGGGTAATATATTTATAATATTATATTGAACGAAAGTTATGCCCAAGGTATATATTTTTAACTCCAAAAAAACAATTTTAAAAAAAGACAGTGCAATTAAAAGGGAAAAAAAAACTTGCTCAGTCACATCATGAAACAAGATGTTTGAATATAAAGTAAGCAAATAAAAATAAATATGCTTCTTATCATTATCAGGTAAAATGAAAACTAAAACACTTGTGGGATGCCATCTCACACCAGCAGTGGCTAAAATCAAAAAGCTGCCAACCTCAAGTGCTGGTAAGAATGGAGAACAACTGAATTTCTCCGTGTGATGGTGGAGGTGAGAGATGGGAAGGTCACATGACAGAGACATTTGCCCGTTTCCCATCAAGTTAAACATTGATGTAACCTATGGCCAACAAATTTTATTCCTAAGAGAAATACAGGCAACAAGTGTTGCAATGCTCATACCACCTTTATTTCTAATACCCCGAGGTTGAAAATAACTCAAAATATCCAGCAAGTGGAGAATGGATGGACAAGATATGTTAGAATCATACAGTAGACTGCTACACAAAAATTTAAAATAATAGATTACCGATATGTACAACTATATATTGATTGTCAAAAAGAGACACAATAATTCTAATTCAACTCAGTACCAGGCAAAACTAATCTATGATAACAGAAATCATAATGTAATTATCTCTGGGTTGGGGGTGTGGGCTAGGAGAGCACACGAGGAAACTTCGTAGAAACATGAAAATATTCTATGGCACATTTGGTGGTCACAGGAGTGTCATATATTGCATCTCAGTGTTGCAAATATGACTGGCACCCATGTCTTGTTGACTAGAATGTAGTCACCTTGGCCACATAGAGAATCAAGGAATCCTGGTAAATGTCATGGGTTGACCATGTATCCAACTAAAATGTCTACTACTTTGTAAAAGGAAGGAGTCAGTATCTGCCAAAAATAATTTGAAATATGGGCCGGGGATTTAGCTCAGTGGTTCCGGCACCTGTCTTGCAAGCACAAGGACCCGGGTTTGATCCTCGGTAACCACACACAATACTGGGTGTAGAGACTCATGCCCAGCAGCAACCAGTACCACATACCACAGTGCCGGGCGTGGTGGCTCACGCCTGTAATCCCAACACTCAGGAGGCAGAGGCAGGAGGATTGCTATGATGTGAGTTGGAGGCTGAGCTCAGGGCCAGCCTGAACTACAAAGCGAGAACCTGTCTCAAAAAAAGAAATTTGAAATATATTTCCAATTAGCTGCTCTTTTATTCTAAATTTTTGTTTTTAATTCCTAACAATTTTAATGGATCCATGATATTCAAGTCATTGATAATTTTTATAATTTAATGCATGTTGATGTATTTTAAGTATTTACATACTGAAAAAGAATATGCTTACTTTATAGAGATTGAAGTTTTGTTTGATAAATTGAGTTTATTGGTACCTTTTAAGAATATATTATGATTGCATTTTTCATTGAGAATTTGTACCCATCCATGATATATCATGATTCTTATATTTCCCATTCCCCTACCCTCTTTACCACTCCCCTACTCCCCTTTATAAAGAAGCTTTGTTTTCATTTTTACCATCAAATGTTTTCTTTTCTTTCTCCTACCACCCCCACCCTTTCCCTTTTCATTTTAAGCATTTTCTTCCTATTTCACAATACCTGTCGAACATTCTGGACCTTATTTGTGCCTTCAGTTTCTCCCACTAGAGAAACAATATAATATTTACACGTGTGTGTCCTGTTTATCTCATTTATGTGTATAGCTTCAATGTGAATCTATTCAGCTACAAATATTTCCATTGTATCATTCTTCATGACTGAATAATACTACATTTATTTAATTTTTTAAAATTTTCTTTATCCTGTCTCTGGTTGAAGGGCATTTGTGCTGTTTGCAAGATTTAACTATTACGAATTGAACTGCTATAAACATGGGTGCACATATGTCACTGTGGTGTGATTCTTTTAATTATTTCAGGAATATACACAGAACTAAAATAGCAGGGTCAAATGGGACCACTAATCCTAGTTTTCTGAGTAAACTCCACATGGATTTCCACAGGGGTTGCACATTTTATATGTATTTCCCATTTGGTTTCTATTTGTGAACCACATTGTGCAGATCAACATGCTATCAGTTTCTTTTTAATTTTCAAATTTTCTATAACATATCTCTGAAGAGATGGTCAGATTTGGCAAAGGGGATGTAGCTGACAATTTCCCAAATTGTACTGTCATGATTTAATAGAAAAGTAACTTATTTTAGAGTGGCTAGTGCTGCTTTCCATTGATAAGTAATTTGAACAAATGTGCCTCAATAAAACATTAGGAATAATAATTAAATGATATTGATGTTATTTATAGTAACATTATATTTTAATTTGTGTTTGGACTACAAGTGATTTTTTTTAATTTTTAACTAAATTTTAATAATACAATTGGGTTGAATTTAGATTAAGAATTTAGAAATTACTTATAGCCAAAATAGTTATTCAGCCATTCTGTAATTATCACTGGAAAGAACAATTATCATTCCATTATTTTAGCATGTTTTTAAATGTTTCTAAATTATTTCACTACTTTAAATTTTTTAAATAAAATTGCACAAAGTATTTCATAACTGAAGACAAACTTTCATATATGTGCCTAAAATTATGTGATACACATTCATAAATATTTATACACCAAGTTCTTGTGCACCCAACTATACAAAACAAATATTAATGAACATTTAAAGCCAGATAAGTACTAATACAATAGCAGTAAGGGACCTCAAAACCCCACTGTCACAAGAAGAATGACAGGACAAAAAAAAAAACAATAAATACTTGAACTGAACCAAATTTTTGAAAAAATGGTCTTAATAGATCGCTATAGAGTGTATTTCACCACACAAAGTCAGAATATATATTCTTCTCAGCTACTTATGGATCATTCTCCAAAATAGACCATGTGCTCATTCATATAGCATGTTTAAGTAAATGCAAAGTAATTGAAGTTACTCCCTATATACTGTCAGACCATAGTGCCTTGAAATTGGAGATCAATAGCAAAATAAATTCCAAGAATCTCACAAACATGTAAAAATTGAACAAACAATGAGTCACAGAAGCAATTTCTACAATTAAATAATAATTCCAGTACAACATACGGGAATTTATGGAACAAGATAAAAGCAATTCTACAAGGAAAATTCATAGTAGTGAATGCCCATACTAGGAAAACAGAGCAAGTGTTAAAATAGACAGCCTAATGCTGAATCTCAAACTACTAGAAAAAGAGGAGCAAGATAAACCCCTGGGAACCACTGAGTTAAATCCTGGCCCTGGAATAGATGGTCTTTATCTCAAACTGATAAAAGCTATTTAGGAGAAACCCACAGCCAGCATCATTCTAAATGATCAAAACTTGAAACCTTTCACAATAAGATCAAGAACAAGACAAGGATGTCCACTATTACCACTCTTGTTCAATATAGTGCTTGAAACATTAGCCACAGCAATTAGACAACAGAAAGAAATACAAGGCATAAGGATAGGTAAGGAAGAAATTAAACTGTCATTATTTGCTGATGCATAATACTCTAAGTAGAAGATCCAAAAATCACGACCAAAAGACTGCTAGCCTTAATCAGCAAATTTAGTTGTGTAGCTAGACACAAAGTCAACACTCCAAAACAATAGCCTTTCTATATACAAACATCAGACTCACAGAATTCCTTTCATAATAGCATCCAAAAAAAAAAAGAAAGAAATGTCTAGGAATCACTCTACCAAAGGAGGTGAAGGGAGATAACAGAAAACAGGACATTAGAAAATAGAAAGACATCCCTTATTCCTGGGTAGAAAGAACCAATATTGTCAGAATGGCCATACTACCAAAACTACTATATAGATTTAATGCAATCCCAATTGAAAGCCCAACAAGTATATTTCACAGAACTAGAGAAAACAATTGAAAAATTTCATCTGGAACCACAAGAGACTTAGAATAGCAAATGCAATTCTTGGCAACAAGATCATGGCAGAAGATATCACAATCTTCAATTTGAAACTATATTACAAAGCCACTGTGACAAAAACAGCATGGTATTGGCAAAGAAACAGAACCAAAGGTCATTGGAACAGACTATAATATGCAGAAAGAACCCTATACTAAGCCACTTAGTCTTTGACAAAAGAGCAAAATACCCTCAATGGAGAAAAGATAGGCTCTTTAACAATTGGTGCTGGAAATACTGGGTTTCAACTTGCCAAAGATTAAAGCTAATCTATTTCTTTCTCCATGCATCAAACTAAATTCAAAGTGGATAAGAGACCTAAATATTAAGACAGAAACACTAAACCTGCTGGAAAACACATTAGTAGAACTCTTAGAGAAATTGGCATAGGAAAATACTTCATGAACAAAACCTTAGCAGCAAGGGGACTAGCAGAAGAAATCAACAACTGGGATCTCATCTTATTAAAAAACTTCTACACAGCAATAGAAACCACCAACAGAGCAAAAAGACATGGGAAATAATTTTTAGCAGCTGTTTCTCAGACAAATGTCTATTATCTAGAGTATATAAAGAACTTGAAAAAATCAGTCCTCCCAATAAAGACCCAATTCAAAAATGGACATTTGAAATGAACATTTTTCAGATGAAGAAGTAAAGGCAGCTAAGAAACATATGAGAAGTGTTCAACATCGCTGGTCATTTGAGAGATGCAGATGAAAACAACAGAGAGACTTCATCTCACTCCACAAAGAATGGCTGCTACAACAAGTGCTGGTAGGGCTGTGGGGAGAAAGGAACCCTTCTCCACTGGGGAATATAAACTGGAATATAAACTGGGCAATCACTGTGGAGATCAGTGTGGAAATTCCTTAAAACCTAGAACTCGATGTCCCATTTGACCCTGCTATTCCATGCTAGGTATGTACACAGAAGAATTAAAAGAATCACCACAGCAACATTTGTGCACTCATGTTAATAGCAGCTCATTTTATGAGAGCTAAATCTTGGAAACAGCCCAAATGCCCATCGACAGGAGACTGGATTAAGAAGATGTGGTTGTTTTATAAAATTGAGTATTACTCAAGCATAAAGAATGATAAATTTGAATCTTTTATACTCAAGTGGATGAATCTTGAGGACATCCTCATAAGTAAAATAAATAGGATACAGATGTGTACATACCATATCTTTTCTCTAGTATGAAAAACTGAACATGTAAATGAACATCAAAACGTATGATAGGTGATATGAAATAAGAAGAAAACCTTCAAAAAGAAAAGGGAAAGGGAACATAGGGAAAAGTAAAGAAGGAAAAGAAAAAACTTTGATGGTTAAAAAAAGAAAACAAAGCTTATGTATTAGGGGGTGGGTGTTGTAGGGAGGGCAGAGGAAAGGGGAAAAATGAGAATCTAGATGTGTCACATACAGGTAATTTTCAATGTTGAATGTGATTATAATTTATACATAAAAGGCACCAATAAAGTCAATTTAAAAATAAATAAAAATTAGGTGGTGCTTTTAACAAATGCAAAAGTTTTTATATAATTTCTTTTACCTGTAGAACAAAAGTGAAAAATTGCAAATAAGTTGCAGGCCTGCAGCAGGTGAAGAAATATTCTAAAAACTCTGCCGAGTTAAAAATTAGAGAAGCTGAGTCCTTACTCATGAGAGTGTTTTCCCAGGTCACTAAGTTTGTGTGTCTGGCACTGCGATTCCACTGTGAAAACAATGGAATGTCATCAGGCTGGGGCTGTGTGAGGGGAGGGGAGGAAGCAGAGGACGGAGGGGGATGTGGTTTTCACATCTGAAACTCAACTTCGTAATGAGAAACAGAAGAAACATGATGTCATCTGGGGAAGGTAGCTCTGCTGTAATTTTTTTTTCAGGCTGGCTTGACCTGAGATTTTCAACAAAGTCCAGATGGAAAGAAGGGAGAGAGATATATATTTTCTAAGCCTGAAACAAATACTTAAAACAGAAGTTTTTCACTCATGGATTTAACATGCTTGGATTTAATGCAGACCAAGTCAAGCCACCTCATTATTTGCTCCTCCTGGCTTCCCCATCCCAACCCTTTTAACCTCCCTTTGAATCTGCAGGATGCAGTCTGGACTGGTCAGTGTCCTGCCCATGAACTGAAAGAAAGTTTCTCTAATTCCTACTGATGGAGAAATCATCTAGCATTCCTCATCAATTCCAAAACTCAGGTTTGGTTTTCTGGTTTTAGTTTGTATTATTTTCATGTTTTAACTTCTTAGAGTCTGATCAATGGTGCTTTATACTTTCATGGGAGAAGGTTTTTGATTTTTGTTTGTATTTGCTTGGTTGCTTGCTTTTATACATACTTAACTTAGTGCAACACAAAATAATGTATTCATTGCCATTCTCGGTTTAACATTTTAAAAATACAGCAATTCTAATGGCAGTGACTAATGAGGTAGATGGGTTTTATCGGTTGATATTACTTTATTTAGCTTTTACTCTGGAATGACTTATAACTTTAGGAAGAGACCTACGCAGGAAGTCCAATGGGAGCTGAGCTGTGTTCTGTGACAATTCACTTGTGTGGCTCTTCTTGGTCGTGTAAATATAAAGCCATCAGAGATGGTTGCTTTTTGCTTGGGAGAAAGACAGTCACCTTTCTTCCCTGAAGAATCAAGGTCAAGAGTGTATCAATCCGCTCAGGACAGGATGGAAACCACAGCCCCTCTTCACTGAAAAATCAAGGGTGGAGAAATGGGAGATGAACCAGGATGCCACTGAGCAAGAAATGGCAAAAGCAATTGATACCAAGCGTGCGCACACACACACATACACACACACAGAGATACACACAGACACACACACACAGAGATACACACACAGAGACACACACACACAGATACACACACAGAGACACAGACGGATACACACATGTGCACACATGCAGATACACACAGACGCACACACACACACACACACACACACAATCCAAGAGCAAAGGAAAGAAACAGAGGTTGATTTTTCTTTAGTAGGTGCTGTAACTTCAAACCAAACCAAACCTTCAAACAAAACCAAAGGCTAAATGGTATCCTTGCAAACTCAGCCATTCTTGGGGAATATTGAGCTTTTAGAAGAACAGTGACCAGGCACAAAATGTAAAAGCCCAGCCAGGAATTTCTAGTGTTGACAGGAATCCAGACCATCAAGAGTACTTCCTCCACAGCAGACGGGCATCCTCAGAGGAACAGGGCCAGGGCTATAGTAGCGGTGTGCAGCAGAAACCAAAGCAACAGCACCAGCGGATGCTCAACTTGCCAGTCCCCGCTGCTGACCTGGCGTTTTCAGTACCACTGACTCTCCTTGGACTAAACATGCTCTTGCATACATTGAAAATTAAGACACGTACCGATATTCATCTGCCCAGCTGCTAAAGCAGACCATTAGCTTCACAATTACTGAATATTTGCTCTAAATCAAACACCACCGAAGATACTTTAGAAATGTTTCCAATTATCAATGAGAAGTTATCCAAATCCATAAAGCTAATTAAGTTGTGGACTAAAGATTTAAACCCAGGTGAATTTGACTTGAATAGTCATATTCTTTTCAAACTCCTGCTCACCACAGAAGTCAAAAAAATCTCATAGTTGGGCCGGAGGTTTTGCTAAGTGGTTCTGGCGCCTGTTGCGCAAGCGCAAGGGCCCGGGTTCGATCCTCAGTAATCACATACCATACAAGGTGTGGAGACTCCTGCCCAGCAGCAACCAGTCTACATACCACAGTGCCAGGCATGGTGACTCACGCCTGTAATCCCAGCACTCGGGAGGCAGAGGCAGGAGGATTGCTGTGATGTGAGCTTGAGGCTGAGCTCAGGGCCAGCCTGAACTACAAAGCAAGACCCTGTCCCAAAAAACCTTAAATAAATAAATAAATAAATCTCATAGGGATGAGTTGGCAAGTCAAGTTACTCAGAGATCATCTACAATACTTATCATCCACCAGGATTGTTTTATCCCTGAATAAGATAATATAATTCATGTGTAGAGGATAAAGAGGAATATCAAATGGGCCAAAAATCAGACTTTGATTCCACTATGCAAAGCCCCCCAATTTTCTTGCGTTCAATGCGAATTGTTTAATGCAAAACTTGACAATTTAGGAGATCCTGAAACCCCCAAGGAGGGCTTTTCTTAAAAATAAATGAGACCTGAGCTCCAATTTCGCTGTAGGGAAACCCTGGAAACCTATCCTTCAGACTCTTTATCCATATATAAGTAAGGAAAGGTATAAGTAAGGAGTTTGTCACTGACCGAAAGCCCATCTACTAAAGGTTGCCGGGAACCCTTCTAGAACTTTCTGGACACTGCACTACTTAAGGGAAAGGTATAACCAAGACCATTTCTTTCTTCTTATAATGTTTTTGTTATAAAACATTATATAATGTTTTGTGAATTATGGGGTAAAAACAAATATTACATGAGTAAGACAAATTATTTGTTTGTAACTGCCTCATGAAGTTACAAGTGCAATTACCAATCTAAATTACTATGTTTTCAACTATAGCTATTTTTTAAAAAATTATAATTAGTGCCACACATGGAAGTAGTTTTAAATCACTTTTTTTTACTTCACATTACATCATGAGTTGCTCCCAGGGGCCAAGGGGGTCATTTTGGGTAAGGGCTACTGGGAGTTCTATCCAAAGAACACAGGAGAATAAAAGAATATAGGACCTTCCTGCCAAAATGTTCAGAGGAGAAAAGGTAACCAATGTCACCTTCGTAAATGAGAGCAAGTCTGAGAGACAATGACCAACCCAAAGTATTATATCAAAATGCATGAACAGAAAAAAATATGCCCAAATATAGAGTATGGGTTAACCTAATCAGGTCTTTAAAAATCTATAGAGATTTGTGAAGATAATTATACACGGAGGGAGGCAGACTTTTATAAACAGGGCAATTACATAATTTATCATTCAGACTGGATACTATTGATAGTTGCACTAGGATAGCAATTATAAACCAAGGAATTCACAGGGAAACAGACAATTGTCTTATTTATATTTTATAAGCAATCAATGAGATATGAAGGGTAATAGCTCCCAAAGGTTCCAGATGGCTTGGACATTATTGTACTGGCAATAAATTTTGTACAATATTGTGTATTAAAGGGGGTATCAAAAATCTTTGTTCTTTTCCTGCCTCTTGATAAATATTATTTTTCCCTGGAAACAATGTTTGGAGTGGAAAGCAATGTCTTGATGTCATTAAAAAACAAAATAAGAATGGCTGAGTGGGACTCAAGAAGCACTAGAATGTGTTCGGGGAAGATAGGACACAAGTACCCACTTATTGTTTAATGCATTCAGTGAGGATGTACATTAGATAAGAAATGCTGTGCTCATTGTGTAGTATTACTAAGGCCCTTGCATTAATTCCAGTGCATCATCATAATTGCAGGATTTCCTTTACATCTCTCTCCTTGCTCTGCTGCAAGAAGGCTGAATTGAGAGTGATATTCTGATGAATGAAGAGTCAAAGATGAGGTGCAACTATACAGAGAAAAGCAGTAGGAGACCACAGGGAATACCAGAGCTCCACAGGACAGCTTGAGAAGGTAGTGTGTCTATGGCACAGAGACAAATCCCTGATGTACATGGTCTTCTTAAGACCTACACAGGTTAAGCTACATTTATGAACAGATCTAGAAGATCCTCCTAGCATTTCAACATTCTGAGAAATCCAAGTAAAGTCTTTTTCTTCTTCAACTAGCCAGAATCTATTGATGTTGCTTACAATCAATCCTTCTAACTGATAAAGCCATTTAGAAGTAATCCAAGATCTGACTTAGGACATAATACAGTTGAAATTTAAACTTTCTAATCTGATTTCAGGCACTTAATCATTAATACAGATTACCCACTTAAAATCTGTGAAATTCAAAACATCTGTTATGCAGAGAGATAAAAAAGATTATTTATATTGGTATAAATGACTTTCAAACTTCCTTGTTGATTTTTTTCTACCGCTTGTGTGTTATCTGAACACTCCCTTCGGAATCTGTTTGCCTACCTCTCTTATTATCATAATACATTATGAGGCCACGGGCCAGGACATATTGTCCACTACACCTTGTACAATGTATGTAATATACTCCAAGAAGGGAAACTGCCAATATGTGCAACATTTATCAGCAGCAAATATTGAGAAATCTAGAGCACAAGATAATGATATGGGCTTGTCTATAGCAAAAGTTTAAATAACTTAGGTGCATTACTATCTTATATGATCACACACTACAATTATCTCCTTCTAAGTAGTAAGAAGAATCCTCCTCCATCTCCTCTCTGCGCTTACTCTCTCTCTCCCTCCCCTTCCCCCTCTCCCTTCTCCTCCTCCTCTCCCTCTCCTTAATAGCATTATTTCAAAGTGAAATATTAGGTCATAAGTCTATAAGGGGCTTTCCTTTAGCAAAAATTCAGATCTTTGGAAGGAGCTATATTATAGTAAAAAAAAATTTATTTGCTCTTGTTAGAGGGAAATTCCAGTGATCTAGCACTCTTTTCTCTGACAAGCAAATAAAGCTTCTTTATAAGACAGAGAGCAGTGTCATGCAGAGGAAACAAACAAGACCATGTTTAAGCATGATAGAACTCAAAATATATTTGATGGCAAAAATTAACCCCATTTGTTACATATACTCCAGCAATATGTGAACCTAAGACATCAACTTCTTGAACAATTTTCACTGACATTTGCAACACTTATATCAAATTTCACTAACCTAATCTGTTGTTAAAGTATGCCTGACTAAATATTGTTTAAAGTAGATGAAATTATTCCCTCCCCTTATTTCTTTTTATATATAAAAATAGAGGGTCTGGTGGTACGTAAAACACAAACACGGAACTACTCTACACCTTTTGTGTTCTTCACTGATTCTGGGAAAAGGAGATTGTTCTATACACTTAGAGAAATGTCTGGAAATTTCCCTAAATCTTGCAATTTTGCAAACAAATTGAAATGTTTTTGATAAACTGAACAGAAAGTTATTTAACAGAAACTATGATATTACCCAAAACATTTGTAGTTAAGTGTAATTAGCATAGTATAGTATATCTACAGATTGAGAGATGGATACCAAGCTTGTTATTAGGACAAGATTGGCCCGTATGGAGGCAGCAAGACACAGAAAAGGAACAGAGAATTTGGAGATAGGCATATCTGGTCTGGAAAAGATATGCGGAAGAATGAGCAAGTGTCGGTCTGGTAATCTCCTGAAAATCCATTGTCTACAGAGATACAAACACTTCCTTCCTTCCCTTGGGATGCTATTTCACAATGAATGAAAAGTCTAGAAATGGCCCTGAGCTGCTTCAAAATAAGAGTGCAGCACAAACATCAAATTCTTCTGGGGATCACAGTTCATTTATTCTTGGCCTAGAAATAAATACCACACAGTATATCTAAAATGCTGAAGGGACAATTAGCTTCATAGCACAAATGAATCATTTGGCGATAGCAACCCAACTTGAAAGTTCTGAATATTGTAGTTGGCTTTTGAAGTTTTATAATCTTAGCAATTGAGTTACTTTTGTTGGAAGAAAATTTCATTTCATATATTCGTTAACTATTTAGGCCCTCAAAATTTCAAAAGATTTTGGGAGGCTTAAAATGAAATGAAAGCAAATATTAAGCCATTATAAGGATGGGATAGAATAAGTACTCTAATTATGTAAGAAAACTACAATAAAAAAAGAAACTTACTAAACACACTTAGATATTTCCACCACAGAGAGAAAAATATAAGGTCTCTGGTATAAAATGGTATCTGTTTAGCCAGCCCACAGCAGCCTGTACTGAAAACATGCCATACTGATGAAGACTAACAAAACTATGAAGGGGCTTGGGATTTAGCTTAGTGGTTCTTGCACCTGCTCACAAGCACAAGGTCTCAAGTTTGATCCCTAGTACAAAAAAAAAAAAAAATACTGAGAAAACTATGAAGCCAGCAATAATATTAAAAGCAGGTGTAATGCAAATATATAGCAGGACAGAAATTACCATAGGCTAAAATGCCCATTGAGCTGAACCAAAAAAAACATAACTGAGGCATTCTCAAGCTTCCTATGACATAATGGGAAATACTGAGTGTCTTAGTCACTTTTTCTCATTGTTGGGACAAAATGTCCAACCCACACATGTTCCAGGAGGAAAAGTTCACTTCAGCTCACCATTTGTAGAGGTTTCAGTCCCCAGTTAGCTAGAGGACAGTGTGGCAGAAGAGCATACAACAGGACAAAACAGTCTATGGCAGGGTAGGCAGGAAGCAGCCAGAAGCCAGCAGTACACCTACCTTCTTTCTACCTTCTTTCTTTACCCTTACATTCTATCCAGGTTACAAGTCTAAAGATTGGTGTCACCCACACCCAGGCTAAGGCTTCTGTTATCCACATCCAAAGCTATGCTAAATCAGTTTAGTTATCACGCACTCTCATCCAGCATACACACACATGATCCAGCCACCTCCCCAAAGCCCCACTTATGAACACATTAGGCCTTAGGGGAACATCTAGATACAAGCTGTAATGCATAGCTGAAACACAACAGTAGATGGATTCATTCCGTCTTCATTCTCTCTGGCTCCACACATGGAGAGATCTATTGCAAAGGCGAGGCAGGAAGACCCTTGATAGGTGTGTTCAACACAGTATGTGGTGCTGTATGTGCTCTTCAGTCTAAAGATCAGAACTAAGAGTAAGAGCATGCCTCAGTCCAGCACAATGTGCTCAATAAATATTTTAAATACAGGGGAAATTTTGGCTAAATGGTACCGAGAGAGATAGTGTGAAGACTCAAAAGTAATTTACTTACTTTAGCTGATAAACACAAAGTCTAGCTTGGTCTTTTTCTTCATGTTTGATTTGGTGAGATTGGGAATTAAACCCAGGCCCTTTGCTTGGAGCCACATCCCCAGCCTCCTCACCATGTTTTTCAAGACAGGGTCTCACTTAGTTGCTAAATTACACGGGCTGGACTTGAACTCCTAATCCTCCTGCCTCCGCTTCCCCGAATGCTGGCATTATAAGCATATGTTCTCCTGCCTAGCTCAGTTTTTTGTGGTTGAAAACAAAACACTTGTTTCCAAGTTTTTTATTTTAAAAAATAGTTTAGCTTTTTTAAATTAATTTTTAAAAACAGAAGAAAACCAACTTTAAACTGAGTCCTATAGGAAAAATAATTTCTTCCAAGGAAAACATAATCCTTGATGACTTAGAGACTTGCTTATCCTTGAAAGGAAAGCTTTAGAATATTTGATGAGGACATAGAAAATATAAAAGATGAAAACAGGAAGGTAGAAGATATCATAACAAAATTAGGTGTAAAAGCAAAACAGGAGCAGGGGGCAGATTAAAAAAGGAAGATTTCAAAACTACTGGCTCTGAAACAACAGGATTAAAGTCTGCAATGGAGTCAATAAAGATAAGAAATGATATGACCAAGAAATTAAACATGGAAAAAAAACTTGAAGACTTTTCATATAATGTACCTAAAGGGCAAGGAGTTGAAAATTATGCATGAGATTAAACATATACACAAAGTAAATAAAAATATAATCAAGAATTGGAAATAGTGGGCCAGGGACTTAGTTCAGTGATTGTGGTGCCTGCCTTGCAAGTTCAAGGTCCTTAGTTCCCTCCCAGATAACTACATGTAACAATACCAGGGGTGGTACTCATGCCCACCAGCAATCAGAACCACATACCACAGTACCGGGCGTGATGGCTCACACCTGTAATCCCAGCACTCAGGAGGCAGAGGCAGGAGGATTGCTGTCAGTTGGAGGCTCCCCTGGGCTACATAGTGAGCTCAGGGCCTGTCTGAACTACAAAGCAAGATCCTGTCTCAAAAAAAATAAGTTAAATGTAGATTTCAGAACACTAAAAATTAGAAATCATTATAGCTGACGAATTGATCTTGACATATGAATTTGTAAATATAAATCCTGGGGAAATCCTTAAATGAAAGTTTTAACAGCTTTAATAACAGAAATTAAAAATGTAAAAATATGCTTTCCATTGTAATGAATGTCCCTGAATTTGGGCATGACCTTTTTATTTTTTTGTGGGGGTATCAGAGATGATAAATTCTCTCTTATATCAAGTTAGAAATAGAAAGAAAGGAAGGTGAATAAAGGGAGAAGACAGAGAAAAAGTTTGTCCTGCAACAGCCCTTGAATTATGAAACTTATCTATTATTGGTCCAAAAATTTTTTTCTAAATCACACATGAGATTTGCTTTAAATTGGTGGTAGAGCAGCATATGTCACTGTTACGGAAGGGGGCCACACATGTGTCATGCACTCTTCTGGCTCCATGTGAAGGAAGCTAAGTCTAGGCAAAGTCTAAAAAGGATCTTTGAACCCACACGCCAGTCACACTAACGTCTATTCTCATGATTTAGTGTGTTAGTCAGCAGGAAAGAATCTTGGAAAAAGAAGCATCTTGTGCTTGGGATGTCAGAAAAGCAAAATGACCAAAACTTCCATCAGTGGCTTTGAGTGAAACACAGACACTTTTCTCCCACTACATCGATTTGGACAACAATTGCTCACACCGGTTTTAGAGAGCTAGAGATTACTGAATAAGGAGTAAACGCAGTCAAACCCTGAGCCATGCTCTCTTGCGCAGACTTCGGGGCTGGCACAGCACTGTGGGGCGTGACCAGTGGAAAGTGAGAAGCAGGGCGGGCTGCAGGAAGGAAGTGTGGGGCGTGACCAGTGGTGTACCAGTCTGCATTCCCACCAGCCGTGGAAGCGGTGGGAACAGGAGCGGTGTGCAGGAAGACCGGACGCTGGCATAAGCAGTGCCTGCTCTGGATTCTCAAAATGGAGCACTGACAAATCAACCTTGCTTTTATTTTTTTCTTAAAATGTTTGAGGTCACACAATTGTTCCGCTTACTTGTGCCATATCCCAATTACCCCAATATTTAGCGGTGGGGTATAAACTACAATCATGTTGCTCACAGTTTTGAGGGTCAGGAGTCTGGGAAAGCTCCGCTCAGTAGCTCTCAAGTGGGGCCTTGTGTAGTTGCACTGAAATGGCTGTGACACTGCCCTCTTTAAAGATTTATCTGGGTAGACCTCAAGAGAGCGAAGTCGTATAGCCGGGAGCTGGGAGACAAAGTGTCACACAAGTTAATGATGTTTTTAGCTAAAACCTATTTTTAAATGATTATCTAAAGCCCTCTTATCTTAAATATTGCAATTATGGTAAATAGGACCCTATATGGGAAGTTTATTTTTTAATTTAAATCTTTATCGGTACATTATATATACACATCACAATAACACTCAATATTGAGAATTTCTATCAGTATATGACATGACTTCTCAATTTTTCCCATTCCCCTACTCAACCTAAAGCCTCCGCCCTCATATACATAAGCTTTATTTCCTTTGTTTTTCACAACACATTTTTTCTTTCCCTTTGTGACACTCCATTTCCCTTTGAATATTTTCTATTTCACAATATCTAACATACATTCTAAAATTCATTTACATCTTCAGATTCTCATACCAGAGAAAAGAAACGATATTTACACATCCATGACTTATTTAATTCATTTATGAGTATGCCCTCAAGGTACATCCATTTGAGTGTAAATGACTTAAACTTATCATTCTTTATGGCAGAGTAATACTCCATTTTATTTTTTTAAAAAAAACTTCTTTATCCAGTCTAAAGTTGATGGGCATTTGGGTTGTTTCCAAGATTTAGCTATCACAAACTGAGCTGCTATAAACATGGGTGTACATATGTGACTGGAATGTGAATCTTGTAATTCTTTTGTATATATCCCCAGCAGGGTAATAGCAGGGTCAAATGGGACCTCTGATCCTAGTTTTTTGCAGAATCTCCACACTAATCTCCATAGTGGTTGTACCAGTCTACATTCCCACCAACAGTGGAGAAAGGTTCCTTTTACTCTGTAGCTTTGCCGGCATTTGTGGCTGTGTAATTTCAAAATAGCTGCCATTTTTTGTGGAGTGAGATGAAATCTCAGTATTGTTTTCATCTACATCTCTCAAAACTGATGATGTTGAACATTTCTTTATATACTTCTTAGCTGAACTTATTTCATCTTCTGAAAAAGTCTTCATTTCAGATGCCCATATTTTAATTGGGTCTTTAAATTTGGATGGGCTGATTTTTTTAAGCTCTTTATATATTCTAGATAGTAGCCCTTTAGCTGAGAAACTGCTGGTAAAGATTTTTTTCCCATATTGTCGGTTGTCTTTTCGCTCTGCCTGTGGTTTCTTTTGCTTTGCAGAAGCTTATTAATAAGATGAGATCCCAGTTGTTGATTTCTTCTGCTAGTTCTCATACTGTAGAGGTTTTGTTCATAAAGTCTTTCCCTAAGCCAATGTCTCCAAGAGTTCTACCAAACCTGTTTTACAGCAGGTTGCATGTTTCTGTTTTTACATTTAGGCCTCTAATCCACTTTCATTTTAGTTTAGTACATGATGAAAGAGATAGATATAGCTTTCATCTTTGGCAGGTTAAAGCCCAGTTTTTCCAGCACCATTTGTTAAAGAGGTTATCTTTCCACCATTGAGGATTTTGGGCTCCTTTGTCAAAGATGAGGTATATTAGTGTATCTGGAGTTGTTTCTGGATCTTCTAATCTGTTCCACTGATCCTCAGGTCTTTAATGTTGACAGTACCATGCAGTTTTTATCACAGTGGCCTTGTAGTATAGTTTCCTTTTGGGGATCATGATACCCCCTGCCATATCCTTGTTTCCTAGAATTGCTTTGTTACTCTAGTTCTTTTGTGGTTCCAGATGAATTTTTGGATTATTTTCTCTAGATCTGTGAAATATACTGTTGGAATTTCAATGGGATTGCATTGAATCTACATGGTAGTTGTGGGAGCATATCCATTCTGAAGATATTGGTTCTTCCTACCCATGAACAAGGGATAACTTTCCATTTTATTATATCCTCTTCAATTTCCTTTCTCAGGGTATTATAGTTTTCAGAGTACAGATCTTTTACCTCCTTTGTTAGATTGATTCCTAGAAACTTCATTTTTTGAGATGCTACTGTGAAAGGAATTGACTCTCCAATATCTCTCTCAATAAGTCTATTATTTATGCATAAAAATGCTTCTGATATTTGAGCATTGACCTTTTACCCAGCTACATTACTAAATTAAGTCGAGCAGTCATTTGGCGAAGTTTTTAGCATCTTCTATATAGAGTATCATGTCATCAGCAAATAATGATAATTTAACTTCTTCCTTTCTTATTTTTAATTCCTTTTATTTATTTTTCTTGTCTAATTACTATAGCTAATGTTTCTAGCACTATATTGAACAGAAGTGGTGAGAGTGGACATCCTTGATTTGTTACTGATCTTACTGTGAAAGATTTCAGTTTTTGACCATTTAGTATGATGCCAGCTGTTGGCTTCTCATAAACAGCTTTTATTAGTTTGTGATAAAGTCCATCTATTCCAATATTCTGTAGGGTTTTGATCATGAATGGGTGTTGAATTTTGCCAAATGCTTCTTCTGCATCTATTGAGATGACCATATGGTTTTTGTCTTCGAGTCTGTTAATATAGTGTATTATGTTTATTGATTTATGTATGCTGAACCATGCTTGTATCCATGGGATGAATTCAACTTGGTCCGGCTGTATGATCTTCTTGATAATTCTCTGTATTCTGTTTGACAGTATTTTGTTGAAGATATTGGCATTAATGTTCATTAGAAAGTCTAGCCTATAGTTCTCCTTACAGTTGTGGTTTTTTTCCTGTTTTGGAATCAAGGTAATGGTTGCTTCCAAGAATGAAACTAGGGGGCCAGGGAGTTAGCTCAGTGGTTCCAGCACCTGTCTTGCAAGCACAAGGACCCGGTTCAATCCCCGGTAACCACATACCATACTGGGCATGGAGACTCACACCCAGCAGCAATCAGTACCACATACTACAGTGCTGGGCGGGGTGGCTCATGCCTGTAATCCCAGCACTCGGGAGGCACAGGCAGGAGGATTGCTGTGATGTGAGTTTGAGGCTGAGCTCAGGGCCAGCCTGAACCACAAAGCGAGACCCTGTCTCAAAAAACCTAAAAAAAAAAAAAAGAATGAAACTGGGAATATTGCTTCCCTTTTGATTTCATTAAAAAGTCTGGGACATAGTGGCATTAACTCTTCTTTGAACATTTTGTATAATTCAGCAGTAAAGCCATCAAGTCCTGGGCATTTCTCTGTCGATAGGTTTTTCATTACATTTTCAATTTCACAGATTGATATCGGGGTGTTTAACATTTTTATATCCTCTTCATTCAGCTTTGGAAGTTCATATGTTTCTAGGAATCTATCCATTTCTTGTACATTTTCCATCTTATTGAACACAGATTTTCAAAGTAGGTGTTTATTATCCTCTGGACTTCAACTGGATCTGTGGTGATTTCCCCTTTTTCATTCCTAACAGCATGGATTTGAGCCGTTTCCTTCCATTGTTTGATAAGGTTGGCTAAGAGTCTGTCAATTTTGTTTATCCTTTCAAAAAACCAACTCTTTGATATGTTGGGGGGGTTTTTTGTATCATTCTCTTAGTCTCCATTGCATTAATTTCTGCTCCGATCCTTTTAATTTCCTGCGTACTATGAGGTTTGGGTTTGTCCTGCTCCTCTTTTTCTAGTATATTGGGGTTTAGTGTTAGATTGTTTATTTGAGCTTGCTCTGTTTTCCTGGTATAGGCATTCACTGGTATGAATTTCCCTTGTAGAACTGCTTTCACTGTATCAAATAAATTCCTATAAATTGTACTAGGATTAATTGTAAAAACTGTTCAATTTCTTCTTTAATTTCTCTGTGACCCATTGGTTTTTCAGCAGAGTGTTGTTCAATTTCCATGTATGTATGAGGATCTTGGAATTTCTTTTGCTGTTCAGCTCCAATTTCAAGGCACTATGATCTCACAGTATACGAGGGATAACATCAGTTCTTTTGCATTTACTTAAACATGTTTTGTGAACCAGTTTGTGGTCTATTTTGGAGAATGGCCCATGGGTAGCTAAGAAGAATGTATATTCTGACTTTATGGGGATAAATACTCTGTAGGCATCTATTAAGTCCATTTGTTCAAATATTTGGCTCAGTTTAGGAAATTTAAATAAAGCAGTTTTCCACTAGGAGGCTGCTAGATAATTCTAAACTGATTTTCCATTGTGAAAATGTGTTTGAGAGACAAAGTAAAAAGATGGTAATGTATCCTAAGAATGAATATTATAGATATTTGAATGGTATGGTGCAATACATCTTCAAATTTAAGTCTATTTGCCAAAAAGAATAATGTGCTGAATTCAAAATGTGATAAACAATAAATTCTTTCCTTCTTCCTTTTTTCTGACAACAATAACCAATAAGTCTAATTACTTAGTATAGTCTCCATTGCATTAGTCTCCAGTAAGTAATAAATGTTCAGTAAGTACATACTGAATACATTAAAGACCAACCTAATAGGAAAGTTACATTAAAGTTAAAGACTTATTAACCATTTGCCTGAAAAATTCAGTTACTCCTTCTGCAGCATTTTTGTCCTATCTAGATAGTGGGATGCTCCCATGAGACAATGAAAAGATTGGACACTTATATCCTGAACAAAGAGAAGAAAGAATGTGGAAGACAAGGCAGAAAAGCAAGGAGCATCTCCAGTGCACAGTCTCCTCTTCCACTTCCTTTGCACCAGGATAACCTCTGCCTCCATAGAACATTACCACCTCCTCTTCTGCCTAGGTGTCCACTGATTCTTGCCTATTTTACAATAGCATTTGTGAAGACATCTGAACCCACCTGGGTAATCTCTCCATCTCAAAATCCACAATCACTTATACAAAGGCTTTTATTTTTCCTTTTAAGGTAACATTTGCAAGTGTAAAGTTCAGTGAGTTTCGCCAAATGTATACAACTGTGTATTCACTACCCTGGTTAAGATATAGAAATTTTCCATGATCACACAAAATTCTCCTGCACTTTTTCCAACTTCAATTGGGTGTATTACAAATAGTGTGAATATACACATAAAAGATTTTGTGAACATGTCTTCATTTCTCTTGGATAAATATTTAGATGTAGACTTGCTGGATCATAGGATTCACTTATTTTTTGTCCACCTCTCTGGCTGCTTACTGCAATACGTTATTCTTAGGATGTTCTAACTCTACTCTCTTAATTTCTTCAGGAATAATTTGATGATAATCTCTAACCACTGAACCATCTCTTGCCTGCTTCCTTGATATGTCAAGCAATAATTATTTTAAATGATCTTTAGCCAGTTTGACCAACTTCCTTGGGATGCTTCACTCTGGACTTCATTCTGCTTGTTCTGTGCTTGTATTTCCCTTCTCACTGCATGGAACATATTATTAATTCTTGATTATTATTTCTGCAGCTTTTCTTATGTTTAGAGAAGACCCTGTTTCCTAATCAGAATCCACAGTACAACCTAGGGTGAGCTGTGAATATACCATGGCTCCCTGGATCACTATTCTGCACTGGCTGCTTGTTCTACAAGTAAATCTATTCTTCCCAACCTGATAAGCATCTTTTGTAGTCATGGAAAACAAAGATGATGCTTTGAGTTCTTCTCCATGCCTCTAAGATAATACGATTATTCTTTTGTAACCCTATTCAGCATTTTCCTGAAGTATTCCACTGATATCACTATTTAATTAAACCATACTTTACTCAATGTAAGGTTTAATTAGCTATCTTAATTTGACCTGTTTTCATTTGATTCCATTAAAAATTATCTCATGATAGTGATTTGATATGAAAGGTTACTCACCAAAAGAAAATAATAGAGGAAAATCCTAGTATGTATTTAAATATTTCCAAAATTGACATGCAGAGTATGGGTTTTCTACACACCACTGAAACTGTTAAAATTATTAGAACATTCTAGGATTAGAAAGGGCATTAATAATGTGAGAGATTATAAGGCAATCGGCATCAGAAAGCTCTTGGACTAGGATAAAGAGAGGTCTGCCATGCTTTTAGTAAATAGACTACATTGTTTTACTATATTAGTTATTATCTTTTATGGTATTAAATTTATTTATTTGTGTTTTTACTTGTTTGCCATTCTAAGGATCAAACTCAGAACATTGAACTTGTCAAGTAGGTGGACTGTCACTGAGCTACATCCCAGGCCCTATGGTAACAAATTTATTTGTAAAAATGAAGATTAAGAGAATTCTTGTAGAGTTCATTTTCTAGCAATTTTTGTGTTCAAGGGGAAAAATTGTTTTATAAAATATTGTTTCACAAGGTGATTTACAATGATGCCTAAGCCAGTTAAGCTGTTTGTGAAGCACATTTTAAGATGCTATATATAAAGAAGTGTTTAGCTTTACATTTTCACATATTACAGTAACTCAATTGATAACTCCTCTGATTCTGTGTATTATGGGATTACAATGGCTTCCTTTGTATCACTAGAAAGCTTTTCTAATGAATCTTGCACAATATAATGAAAGTTCACATAGACATTTAAAAGCCAAGTTGGTTCAAATACCATTATAAAAATAGCAATTATTTCTTAAATATTTATTTAACATTCAGAGTAAAAGCATGTGCGACTATGTGGCATAAGCCACCACCATTCTAAGATAGATCATCCACTAGATCTAGATAAATAAACACAATCATGCCCAAAATCCATGATTACAAGATTTGTTGCTAGAGCCCTTATCATTTCTTTCTATCTCTTCTCTCAGATATATTGGCTTCCAGCAAAATTCCAGGAGAGTTCCACATGTTCTCTGCTGGAGACAAGACCCTCCCTAGGGGCTCTCTCACCCATCACTGCTACGAGCACCCTTGATCCCTATTAAACTCCCTACTTTCCCTCTCTGCTGTGAACCACCATAGTCCCAAGTGCCACTAGGAAAAAAGGCAGCAAAGCGTTTCTTATCCCAGAAATGAGCTGTGCCATTTCCTCTTAGAAATGTCAAGACCCAGAAGCATCCGGGTGTCACCCCACACTCAATATCAGTTTTTCCTCATTTCTATTCCTTGCTTATGGCAAATCAGAAATTTCTGAGCATAAAGGAGAAAAATCCACATACTTTCAAAGTTATAAAAAAAAGAACTGATCACATAGTAAAGGAAAAATTTGAAGCAGGAATGGGAAGTTAAACTGTTGACTTCTTTATCTAAAAGCTACAAGAAGTAATAGGGCCAAGCATAGTTGTGCTGCTTAGACAGGACGACGTAGATAACTGACTGCTCATAAGAAAATATCTGCGCACTGATGGTCTAGGATCTGAAATAGGGTAACCACTCCAAAATGTTAGCTCTTATTTTACTCTATACTTAATTTGGGGTTGGGAGGTCACTTAAGAAGTTGTCCTATTTTTATGTCACATTATATTTACAAGAACATTTCAAAGTGAATGAATATGGACTTAGGGGCCTTATTTTAATAAACTGAGAAATTAAAGTCAGCTCACATGAGAAAGTGAGGTGAAAAAAAGAGAAACAAGGTTGGAAAAACTAAAATATTATAAGAAAAGTTAAGTACACAGAATGTAAGCAGTAACATGTAATTAACGATAGTAATGGGTCCAAGCTTTGGCCATAACATATTTTTCACCTAAAGCAAATACAATGATATAACCCAACTGCCTATAAAATCCATCAGTTGTTCAGCATATCACTCAATTATTCCTGGCAACAAAACCTGATAGATGTTTCTTTTCATTTAGAGCAGGCTGAGGTACAATAGCAATATGCACAACATCCCTACAACAAATAGCAGGGTCTTAGGAAAGGATTTTCTTCTTTGTAAAATGTCATGTATAATTTTCATTGTAGAAAGCAAGAGATGTAATTAACTTGAACAGGAAAAATGAGGACAAGTGGTCTCCAGGTTACTAACCAGAGATAGCAATGGCATCCAGAGAGCATCGCTGTTAATAACAATACTTCTCTCTGGAATACTTTCTATGCAAATTTCCACCTGTAAATAATCACTTAAAAAACTTGGATCATTTATAAAGACTGATTTGTACATTGCCTTTCTCTCTTAATGTATTCAGAACAACTTTTAATGTTACTATTTAAATATTTATGCTACTATTTATATGACTGCATAAAATCACGTAGTATAGATATATCTTATTTAGCCAAATCCTTAAATTGTCAGATTTTGATTGCTTTCAAGATTCCTCTATTACAAAAAAAAAGTAAATGTTTTCTTAAGAAACAGGAAATAATTCCAAATTGAAGAATATTATGGTTTATATCTAGATTCCCCTCAAGAGCCTCATGCTCACAAAGGTAGGCTTTTGAAAGGTGACTGGACTATAAGGGCTACAGTGAGTTTGTTCTCTGGAGGTGGTGAGAAGTTAGAGGAAGATCAATGGTGTCATAACCTGGAAGGACACCGCTCCCTCTGAGCTCCTCCCTTCCCTTTCTCTACTTCCGGGTCACTATGACTTGAGCAGCTTTCCTCTGCCAGGCCCTCCTGCTACATTGTTTGTATGTTTAGTCGGGTGAACAGAGACTAAAACTTCTAAACTGTCAGGCAAAATAAACCTCTCTTCCATGAAGTTGCAGATGTCAGGTATTTTGTCCCAGGGACAAGAAAAGTAATTAAGACGAGAACATTCTAGAAAATAATCACCTTTTCTCTACAAAGAGTCAAAGTAAGAAATATAAGGACAAGGCAAAAATTGTTCCAGATTTAAAAACACTAAAAATTGAGTATAAATGACATAAGACATTACCGGAATATTTGCAAAATTTGAACATGGACTGTAGAATAGATAATACTATTATATAAATGTGATATTTTTGGATTTTCAGAATTAACCTATAATGAAATATCTTTACTTTGGGGCTATAGATACTAAGTATTTAGAGATTAAGAATCACAGTATCTCCCTCTTGCAATTTAAAAAAGTGTGCCAACAGTGTTACAGTGAGTGTTGAAGAAAATGTGGCAGAATGCAAAATACTGGTATACTACTCTTGCAACTATTTTTAAAGTATGAAATGATATCATAATAAGAAACTACTACCCCTAAGTAACCACTAAGAAAACTGTACAAAATAATAGAAATACAACACAAATAAATCAAGACAAAATTTTTAAAGGTTAAATGAGAGAGAAATGGAAAAATGAGAAACAGGAATGAAATAAAAACTAAATAGTAAAAAATGTAGGCTTAATCCCTAACATATCAATAATTACCTTAAATGTAAATAAATACACTAATTCAAATATTGGCAAGTGGATAAAAGAAACATGATCCATTAATATATTGTCTGCAAGAAATTCACTCCAAACATAATCCCATAAGAATGTAAGGGAAAAAAAGATAAATAAGGCAAATAGTAATCCAAAGGTCACTTCTTCAAAAATTTGATCTGTTTAAAGTGAAAATAAAATCAACATAAAGTGGATTATATTTAGATGTAAAATTAATGACAGTAATAGCCCAAAGGAAGGTGAGTTTCTCACCTTCCTATTTCACTGAACATAAAAGCCATAGTCCTTACAAAGTCCTAAGGTCTCCATGTGACCCACCGCTGTCAGCTCTTCATCTTCTTGGCTCTTCACTATTCTCCCTTTTGCCAACTTACTCCAATCATACCACAGGGGCTATGCCTAGAACATGCTGAATAAGCTTCCCTTTTAGAGTCTGAACACTTCTGCCTTCCACTGCCAGAGCACCAAAGGACAACTCTCTTCTTAGTGCTGCAGTTTGGTTTTTGTCATGTTTTGTCTCAGGGGAGAGGCTTTGGAAGAGATTGTTTTATTGTTTTGTTTTGTTTAGTTTTACAGTACTGGGGATAAAATTCAGGACCTTGTGCTTGCCTGAGCTACAGCCCCAGCCGCATCCTACAGCTTGGATCTGCAGTCTTCTTCAAATGCATTAGATTTGATCCATACCCTTTGGCATTACTGGGAGTGGTGGGACCCTTAAGAGGCAAGGCTTAAGAAGTCTTAGGTCACTGGCAGTGTGTCCTGCGCTGAATTATGAGACCTCATTCTCTTCTATTTTCTGTCTTTCCCTTCCCAAATGAATGAATAATTTTGCTCTACCACACTCCCCATCATGAAATGCTGCCTTGCCACAGGCCCAAAAACAGGAAAGCCAACAGGGATTGAAAACTATGAGCTAAAAGAAACATTTTTAAGTGGATTGTATTGATATTTTGATACATTAACAGAAAGCTGACCAACAATGAGGAAATCTCTTTATAGATGTAACATGTATGTTTACCATTCCATTTCCTTTTCTTAATTTTTGGGTTTTTTGTTTTTTGTTTTTTGTTTTTGTTTTTGTTTTTGTTTTTTTTTTCAGTGCCAAGGATTGCATCCAGGACCTCACACATGCTAGGCAAGCAGTCTGCTACTGAGCTGCATCCCCAGCCACCTACCCTGGTTTTTCACAACACTTATCAACACTTTTGACACACCATATAAGTTCCTTATTTATTGAATCAACTATTTGAATATAATCCCTAAAAGAAGATGAATTTTGTTTATTTTTATCCTGAAGTTCTCTCAAACCTATGGAATAGTAGTTGGTATGTAGCAGGTAGTTTACTTGTTAATTTAATGGGTGAATGTTTGTTGGAAAGAAAGGGAAGATGTTTTCAACTTAGTAGCAATAGTACTCAGAGAACTCAAGCCCCAAAGGAGAGATAGATGTGGTGGCAGTCCGCACACAGACTTGCTTTCTCCTTGGTATATAAGAATATCCTGGTGAAATTAGTAGCTTCAGCATACTGGTGTTCATGGGGTTGGACATTTAGTTCAGTGCTTGTGGTCCCTGCTTCGCAAGCACAAGTCCCGAGTTTGATCCTCAGTACCAAAAAAATAAAATAAAGAAGAATACCAATATAGCAGATGTTAACAAGTTGAGAAATAGGAAATACCAAAAGTTTCCATGCCAGAAGCACAAGTCTATTTTTTTTTTAAACAAAGGGAAGAATACATAGAGGCTGGGCACATAGTTCTTTGTCAGACACATTCCAACTGCACATCCTCTATTTAGAATCACCTCAAGAGACTAGAATGATGTTTGCACAAAGCACCTGACTCTGTGTGTACATTATTTTCTACTCCGTTTATTCACTTTTAAAAAATTCATTGCACACAAAATCCTACAACTGAGGGATTTGCAGAGCATCCATTAGAGATAAGGAATACTGGGCTTCTGTTTGTTCATTTTCCACTAGCAGACATCTCTAGGCATGGGTGTCACCCAGACTGGAAATGTAAATAGGTCATCGAAACAAGGAATTCAAGCGGAAAACTGCAACCACTGAAGTACCGCGGATGCCCACGCCGGCTTGCTTCAGCGGGAAACCAGGGGGCAATGCCCTCGGCCACCTGAGCCGATGGTAACAGGGCTCACGCACCTGCTCTGTACTTTGCCAAATTTTATTGAATTCTGGTATAAAAAGGCATATAACCTAAAAGACTGCGTGAATTATGCAAATGGAGGGGCCATGACAATAGCAGCTTTGGTACTTAATTCATTTTTTTTTAAATCTTGGCTAAAACAGTTCCCGACACACAGTAGTTATTTCTTTTGTCATTGCTAGTTGATCCCACAAGTTTATTGGTACACTTTAGGTAGCACTAGGACCCTAACCCTCAGGGGATTTGGACTTGTGTGTGATATACCTTGGTGACTGTTTTTTCCCACTCTTCTTCTGTCCCTTTCACCCTTCCAACCTTCCTCATTTGCAAAAATTGGGTTTCCACTTCTTCCTCCTTTTCTCATATTTTCCCTTCACTTCCTTCCTTTCCCCATTGTCCTCTCTTCTTCCCCTGCCTTTCTGGGTCATTTTTTCCCTATTTTACATCCTCTATTATACAATTTGCACCTCACTTACACTTTGTTTCACAAACCACATAAACTTTTTGATATTTACACGTGTGTCCTATTTATTTCATTTAAGAATATAGCCTCAGTGTGCATCCATTTAGCTGTAAAGGCCTCTAGTTTATCATTCTTTATGGTTGAATACTACTCTATTTTATTTAAAAAAAAAAAAAAAACACATCTTCATCCAGTCACAAATTGATGTGTATTTGGGATATTTACAAGATTTAGTTGTTACACACTGTGCTGTTATGGACATGAGTGAACATATATCACTGTGGAATGATGTTTTAATTTTGGTGGAAGATATTTGACATGGAAATAGCTGGGACAAATGGAATCTCTGATGCTAGTTCTTTGAATAATCTTCACTACGATTTCCACAGTGGCTGCACCAGTCTACACAGCCACCAACAGTAGAGAAGGGCTCCTTTATCCCCATAACTCTGCCAGCATTTGTTGTTGGTTTCTTTCTTTCTTTCTTTCTTTCTTTCTTTCTTTCTTTCTTTCTTTCTTTCTTTTTTCTTTTTCTTTTTTTTCTTTTGAGACAGAGTCTCACTTTGTCCTTCAGGCTGGCCCTGAGCTCACTATGTAGCCCAGGCAAGCCCTGAACTCACAGCAATCCTTCTGCCTGTGCCTTCCAAGTGCTGGGATTACAGGCATGAGCCACCATGCCAGGCATTGTGGTAAGTGGTTACCCTGGGGATCAAATTTGGAACCTTGCACTTGCAAGGCAGGCCCCAGAACCACTGAGCTAAATCCCTGGCCCAGTTCATTTCTTTTTTAAAATTGATTTTATTGGTACATTTTATATACACAGGATGATCATAATTGACATTGAGAATTTATACCAGTACATAACACGACTTAATAGCAGCCATTATTTCTGGAATGAGACGAAGTCTGTGTCATTTTCATCTGCATCTCACAAGTGACCAATAATGTTGAATGTTTTTTATGTTTATTTGTTAATTCTGCTTCATCTGAGAAATGCCTATTCATTTCAGAAGCCCATTTTTGGATTGGGTCTTTAAATTTAGGAGGTCTGATTTTTCTTAAGTTCTTTACATATTCTAGATAGTAGTACTTTATCTGAGGAAGCTGGTGATATTTTATTTACCATATTGCAGGCTTTCTTTTCACTGCTGGTGGTTTCCCTGGCTGTAAAGAAGCTTTTTGATAAGACGTGATCCCAGTAGTTGATTCTTTGTGCTGGTTCCTGTGCAACTGATGGGTTGTTTATAAAGTCTTTTCCCACACCAACATCTTCAAGAGTTCTACCTAACCTATTTTCCAGAAGGTTTAGAGTCTCTGTTTTAACATTTACATCTTTGATCTATCCTGCTTTTAGTTTAGTGCATGGGGAAACATGTAAGTTTATTTTTAATCTTTGGCAAGTTGAAACCCAATTTTATCAGCACCATTTATTAAAGAGGCTATCTTTTCTCCAGTGAGTTTGTTTGGGTCCTTTGTCAAAGATGAGGAAGCTTGGTATGTCTGTAGCTGTTTTGCAACTTCTAGTCTGTTCCACTGATTTTCAAGTATATCTCTTTGCCAGTACCATGCTGTTTTTAATCACATGGCTTTGTAGTATAGTTTCAAGTTGAGGATTGTGATGTCGCTGCTTTGGCCTTGTTGCCTAGAATTGCTTTTGCCATTCTGGGTCTCTTCTGGTACCAACTGAATCTTCAGTATGTTTTGTCTACTTCTGTGAAATGCACTGTTGGGAGTTCAGTTGGAATTGCACTGAATCTATAAAGCAGTTTCCGAAGTATGACCATTTTTACTATGTTTGGTTCTTCTCACCCAAGAACAAGGGATGTGTTCCCAGTTTCTAATATCCTCTTTGACCTTTGTTTTCAGACTGCTGTGATTTTCAAAGTAGAAGTCTTTTACTTCTTCCATTAGATTTATTTTTAGATATTTCATTTTTTGGATACTATTGTGAAAGGAATTATTTTCCCCACCTTCTCTCTCAGTGAGTCTGTTGTTCATGCACAAGAAGGGTCTTACTGATTTTTGAGTATTGACCTTGTATCTGATTACTCTACTGAACCTGTTTAAGTCTAGGAGTTTTGGCTGAATTTTCAGAGTCTTTTATATAAAGTATCATGTCATCAGCAAATAATGATGATTAAACTTCTTTCTTTCTTTATCCCTTTTATTTCTTTATCTTGTTTAATTGCCATTGCTAATGTTTCTAGGATTATATTGAAGAGGAATGGTGATAATAGACATCCTTTCTTGTTTCTGATTTTTGTGTGAAAGATATCAGTTTTTATCATTTAATGATATTGGCTGTTGATTTGTCAAAGATGGCTTTTATTAGGTTGAGATAAAGACCATCTATTCCAGTTTTCTGCAGGGTTTTATCATGAATGTATATTCTATTTTATTGAAGACTTTTTCTGCATCTACTGAGATGATTATATGGTTTTTGTCCCTAACTCTGTGAATATAGTGTATTACAATTATTGATTTATGTATGTTGAACCATCCTTGAATCCCTGGCATGAATCCAACTTGGTCATGGTTTATGATCTTCTTGATGATCCTCTATATTTTTTTTGCCTGTATTTTATCGAGGATGTTAATTAAAGAGATTGGCCCATAGCTTTCTTTTTTGTCTGGGTTTTTCACTGATTTCAGAATGAAGCTAATACAATCAATGCTTGCTTCCAGAAATGAATTTGGAAGTATTGTTCCCTTATCAATTTCATTAAAGAATTTGACAAGCAGTGGCATTATTTTTTCCCTGAATGTCTTCTAGAATTGAGCAGTATAACCATCAAACCTAGTATTTTCTTTGTTGGTAAGTCTTTAATTAATTTTCAATTTCATTGACTGATGTTGGGTTGTCTAGAATTTTTATATCTTCCTGTTCAATTTTAGTAATTTCTATAAATCTAGAAATCTATCCATTTCTTCTGTTTTCCATTGTATTGAAGTGTAAGTTTTCAGGGTAGCTATTAATGACCCTCTTTATTTTTGCTGAATTTGTTGTAATTTCACCCTTTTGATTCACAATTGCATGGATTTGAGTTTTTTCATTTTTGAATAATGTTGAATAAGTTTTTGTCAATTTTGTTTATTCTTTCAAGGAACCAACTTTTGATACTTTTTTGTATTACTCTCTTTGTCTTCATTGCACTGATTTCTGCTCTGATTTTTATAACTTCCTCTCTTGTACAATCTTTGGATTTGTCTTGCTCTTTTTTTCCTAGCACCTTGATATTCAATATTAGGTTGTTTATTTGACTTTCTGTTAGGTTTTCACTGATATGAATTTCCCTCAGAGGGCTGCTTTTATTGTGTCCCATAATGTTGTACTGACATTATAACTTAATATTGAAACTGTCTAATTTCTTCTGTAATTTCCTTTGTGATCTAATGATAGCTCAGGAGGGTATTATTCAACTTCCTTGTGTTTGTGAAATTCTTATGGATTTTTTTCACTATTAATCTCTAATTTCATTGCACCATGATTTGACACTATTCAAGGTATAACTTCATGCATTTATTTAAGCATGTTGTATGAGCTTGTATGTGTTCTATTATTTGATTTTTTCATATCCATTAATATTTATTCTATATAATTTCACCCTTTATATAATTTTATGTAATTAGGTTCACTGGTATTTGGGCTTATTTATGATTGCCATTTCTTCCTATTGGATTATTCCATTTACAAGGATGTAGTTGCCTTCTTTGTCTCATTAATTAACTTTGGTTTGAAGTCAACTCTGTCTGCAAATAAAATAGCTATACAGGTTGCTATCACATGGAGTACTGTTTTTCATCCTCTGGCTTTCAGTCTATGGATTTTTTTTTCAATTCAATGTGTTTTTTGCATACATAATATTGTTGGATCTTGCTTCTTGATCCATTCTGCAGTCTATTTCTTTCAATTGGTGAGTTGGGGCCACTGGCATTGATGGTTATAACTGATATCTACTGATTTATCCTTGTTGCAATATTTTTATGTTTGGCTCTTTCATTTATTTTTCTCCCATTTCTATTTAATTTCTCCCCTTGTATGATGGCTTCATTCTTCTGGGCTTCATGGAGCTGTGGCCCTCATTGTCTTTTTCCAAGATATGGTTTGGGAATTTTTGGAGCATTATTTTGATATTTACAAAGATCCTCAGGTGTTCCTTGTCATAAAAGTATCTTATTTCTCCATTGATTTTGAATGATAGTTTTGCAGGGTACATCAATCTGTGTTGGCAATTGTTTTCTTTTAGGGCTTGAAATATTTCACTCTAAGTTCTTCTTGACTTGAGTATTTTTGTTGAGAAGTCGTCTGTGATTCTGATGAGCTTTTCTTTGTATGTGATTTGTTACTTTTCTGTAACTACTTCGAATATTTTGTTCTGTTGAATTTCTAGAATCTTAACTAATATGTGTGTAAGCGTGGATTGTTTTTCATGATTAGTTGGAATCCTGTACACCTCACTAATCTGTATGGCAAATTCTTTTCTCTTGTTTGAGAAGTTTTCTGTCATTACTACTGTGAACAGATTTTGGGATTTTTTTATGTTGTTTGTACTGTCTCCTGCTTTTTCATTGATAAAAATAAGTATGGGAAATAATGTATGTTAAATACTTTGACTTAACCATTTTGTAATGTATGCATGTATGATATGTATATATGTGCATATATAACAATATATAAATATAAATATATATATATAGAGAGAGAGAGGTATAAATACAATTTTTACTTGTTAATTTAAGTATAAATGAATAGGTATATTCTGTGACAAATCAGCTTCTTGAGTCTCATGTACACATACAACAGGAAACTTGCTGCCTGTTGCCCCAAATTGGAGTCAACCCAAATATCTGTCATCTTTTAAGTGGATATGCACACAGAATGGAATAATGTGTCATAATGAACAGAAAGCAACAAAAACTTGCCATATCACATCTGAATCCTATCAACAGAGCATCAAATGAAAAAAGCCAGACAACATATAATAATATGGTTTGGACCTATCATATAAAGTTCAAAAGTGGGCCAATGTTAAGAAAATTATACTAAAGTAATAAAACATAATAAAAACAAGCAATGATTATCACAAAAGTCAGAATATAAAACTGGTAAAATAAGAAAGTTATGGTCAGGGAAGAATCTATAAGGCAATGTTCAATTTTAAAATTTGTGTGTGGGCTGGAGATTTAGATCAGTGGTTCCGGTGTCTGCCTGGCAAGCACAAGTCGCTAGTTCAATCCCCCATAACCACATACCGCAATGCTGGCAGGGTGGCTCATGCCTATAATCCCACACTGGGGAGACAGAGGCAGGAGGATTGCTATGAGTTCAAGGCTGAGTTCAGGACCAGCCTGAACTATAAAGCGAGACCCTGTCTCAAAAATAAACAAACAAATAATTTGTGTGGTTCTTATACTACAGTACATTTTATAATCATTCATTAGCTCTATACATATTTTATGCACTTTTCTAGTGTTAGATAAAATGTAAAAATACAAATCTAATGACTATATTTTTGTTTTGGTTCTAAACAAAATCTTAAATATTTTAAGAAGCAGTAGATAGGCGAGGTCAAAACGAGACTCTGAAATCTAACACACCTAGATTCCTGCTCCAGCTCCCTCAGTCAGCTTTGGAAATTTGTGCTGGTTAATTAATTGCTTTAAAGTCTTTATGACACTTTGTAATAACTTTGGGAGTTTTAAAACATATCGAAGCCCAGGTGCCAGCTCCAGGGTTCTGATTTAATTGGTCTACATATATGATGACTTGAGCGTTAACAAGCTTTAAAGCTCTCCTAGATAACATTAATGAGGAGTCACAGCTGAGAACCACTGCGACACTGCAGTGATGATGGTAAGGCACCTTATCACAGCATCGTCAGAAAGAGGAAGAAACCAGAGTGCACAACGCTTATTAGAGTCCCTAATTTTCAAGAAAAATTACTCTCATTATTAAACTGCCCTATTATTCACCAGCAAATGTTCTCTTGTTTTGCTTAAACCCAAGGCCTTGAGTTTGCAAGGCAGGCACTATGCCAACGAGCTGCTTTCTCAGCCCTACTTACTGACAAGTCTTGAAATTGAAAGACAGAAGATACTGAAGAATTGTAATAAATGGGTGGTATTTTTAAGAAATTGAATGTGATGTTAATCTTGAATGCTCAGGAGAGAGGAAAAAACAAAACCAATCAAACAAACAAAAGAAGAAGTTCAGTCTGACTTGAGCTATCTAGATATAAATTTCCAGCTACTCAGTGTTGTCATTTTCCAAGTTCATATGAGAGATTCAGAAGTCAGTGAAAAGCTTGTTTTTATGTCTGCTGACCTTACTGTGGCTGGAAGCTTAGAAATCCTAATGCTTTCAGCAAGAGAAACCACCAACAGAGTGAAAAGATAACCTATAATATGAGAAAGAATTTTTACCAGCTGTTTCTCAGACAAAGGACTACTATCTAGAGTATAGAAAGAACTTAAAAATTCAGTTCCCCCACCACCAAATTTAAAGACCCAATTCAAAAATGGACACTTGAACATTTTTCAGATGAAGAAGTAAAGACAGCTAAGAAATATATGAAGCAATGTTCAACATCACTGCTCATTCAAGAGATGCAGATGAAAACAACACTGAGATTCCGTTTCACTCCACAAAGAATGGCTCTTATCATGAAAACAACCAACAACACATGCTGGTGAGGTTGCGGGGACAAAGGAAACCTTCTCCACTATTGATGGGAACATAGATTGGTGCAACCACTGTGGAGATCAGTGTGGAAATTCCTCAAAAAAAAGGATTAGAGGCCAGAGATTTAGCTCAGTGATTCCCGCACCTGCCTTGCAAGCACAAGGGCCTGGGTTCAATCCCTGGTAACCACATTGCTGGTAACTACAATTGCTGGGTGTAGAGACTCATGCCCAGTAGCAATCAGAACCACATACCACAGAGCCAAATGTGGTGGCTCACACCTGTAATCCCAGGACTCGGGAGGCAGAGGCAGGAGGATTGCTGTGAGTTTGAGGCTGAGGATTGCCTGAACTACAAAGCAAGACCCTGTCACCAGAAAAAAGGATTAGAAGTCTCATTTGGCCCTGCTATTTCCCTGCTAAGTATATACAAAAAGAATTACAAGATTCATATTACGGTGACATATGGGCACCCATGTTTGTAGAAGTTCAGTTTGTGATTGCTAAATCTTGGAAACAACCCAAATGCCCTTCAACAGAAGAGTGAGTGAAGAAGATGTGGTTTTTCTGTAAAATGGAATACTATTCTCCTATAAATAATGACAAATTTGAGTTCTTCATATGCAAATGGTTTACCCTGAGGATATAGTCATAAGTGAAATAAATAGGACACAGATGTGTAAATACCATCTCTTTTCTCTAGTATGAAAAACTAAAGGTGTAAATGAATGCCAAAGTATATGATAAGTAATGTGAAATAGGAAGAAAAGGAGAAGAGAAAGGACAAGTAGGGCTAAGTAAAGAAGGGAGCAAAAAATTTGATAGTAAAAAAGAAGAAACAAAGCTTATTTTATATATATATATATAAGCTTATATATATATGTATATACATATATAGTATATGTGTGTATATATACATATATACACACATATACATGAGCCCTGAAATCACTATATATGAATGTGTGTGTATGTATGTATATATATATATATATATATATATATATATATATATATATATATATGGAGTGAGGAATTATAGGGAGGGCAGGGGAATGGGAAAAAAGGAGAATCAAGATGTGTCATGTACAGGTACAAATTCTCAATGTTGAATGTGATCATAACGTATGCATTAAACGTACCAGTAATCTCAGTTTTAAAAAATAAATGCTAGTGCTTCATAGTTATGTTCCCTTTGTTTAAAGATTTTGTTTTCTCACTAAGGAAATAAATAATTAAGCTTGAATTATTCCATCTCCCTTGTTAATGTTCTGAGCAGCAGTGTTCATTTAGGATACGATGTCATTTTTGTTCCAATGTCATATGGTACAATATTTGTTAACTGTCTTTTGCATGTTATACAATAGACTTATGATTTTTTTTTTTTTTTTTTTTAGTTTTTTTGAGACAAGGTCTAGATTTGTAGTTCAGGATGGCCTTGAAATCACTATTAGCCCAGGCCAGCCTTGAATTTACAGCAATCCTCCTGCCTTTGCCTCCTGAGAGCTGGGATTACAGTCATGAACCACTACACCCAGCATTGTGGTATGTGGTTACTGGAAACTGAATTTAGTTCAGGCCTTGCACTTGCCAGGCAGATGCTGGAACCACTAAGCCAAATCCCTGGACCAGTTTTATGATTTTCTAAACCTATCAATATCACTCCATGAGGATTATTCTTTCAAGCACATAAAATTAACTTTCCTTCTTAATCTCAAAACCAAAAGATCTTTCTCTAATTCAGTTCATGAGTTAGACTCTAAAAGATACTAGCAAATATCAGAAAATCCTGACGATGTAAAATTTAAATGTAAATTTAAGTGTAATTTAAGTGACGATGTAAAATTTAAACTTCTGTGTTTTGAGTCTAGATCCTCCCCCGCCCCCCGCCCCAGGCATCATGGGGTCGTGAGTGGCTTTTTCAGAAGTGGCTGAACGTTGCGTGTCACTCTGGGAAGAAGCGTGACGTTGGTCTGACACCACCCTCATCCCAGTAGTTTGGATAAAATACAGGAGGCAGGAAGACGCCTCCTCTCCCTGGGTTGCTTGCTCTCGCCTTTCTCCTCCCCATGAACCAGTTCTCCTCTGTGATGCCTTTCTGCCATGTGCCAGGGTGCCTTAAATCCGCCGAGTAGGGCCTGAAACTGCCACAGATTGTGAGCTGAATAAACTTTTTCCCTTTTTAACTTTGCATTTTGAGTATTTTGTCTTAGCAATGAGTGAAAGGTGACTAAGACAGAAACTGATTTTCGTTTTCAAAAAATCTCTTCAGCTGAGTGGGTTATTGTGTTTAAACAATGAGGTAGAAAGTCCACCAGAGGGGGAGTTAGACAAGGGAGGGTATTACAGAGACAGAACAGCCGAAGCCTGCTGGCTGCCTTGGCCCAAAGCTAGACTCCATTTGGTGCACCTGTCAAGTGCCGAGAAAAATTAGTGTGTTTTGCAGAAACTGGTGTGTCCGGCTCTCTGCTCTACCTCCCTCCTCCTGACCCTGGGACACACCCTGCAGGAGCTGTGCGGAGCAGCTGTGCTCAGCACCTGGGGGCAACACTCCTGCAGGGGGTGAACGGTCAGCATTCCTCCAGGACCTCTGTGGCTGGATTATTCAACCAGTTCAGCTGTTCTCCCTGCCACACCCTCAGTCCGGGCCTCCGTCCAGACCTCTTCCTGGGCTCACCACTGCGAACACAGGGGATGCCCCCGCTCTGGCTCCTGCCTCCCCTGCCAGGGCTTCTCTGTCCCCATCTCTGTTATTTCTCTCTTGTAAAGCCACTCTGTCATGTCTTGTGAAGCCCAAATTCTACAGGAGTAAGCTTCCTTTGGTCTGGAAATATTTCCTTGGGCTGTCTCTCCACATTAATAAAAAATAAACTTAACTTGCTTCCTTTCCAGACCAGTTATCCCACCAGGTGCAAGTGTCCTCTTAATCAATACAACAGCAACCACGGGCGTGAACACAACTTCTCACACTGGCCTCCGGAGTCTGGTTTGTATCTATGTCTTAAATTTCTAATTCTAGTGCTAGGTGAGGGGGACTTAGATGGTCCATGCTCGGTTACTAGCCATTCTAATATTTAAATTTTTATTTGTAAAATTTAAAACATACACTTACAGGCAGCAACTACTACAGCAAAAACTTCATACACTCACTACATAATTTAATTGGCTTTAACATTTTGCCACACTATATTAAATTCCATTTCTCTTTAAAGCCTGTATTTTTACCCAGACATGGTGATATATGCTTATTTTTTCAGCCACTCAGGAGACTGAAACAGGAAAACCTCTTGGGCCAGGAGCTAAAACATAAAGAGAACTGGGATATAGCTAAGTGGCAGGGCATTTGCCTAGCACGTGGAAATCCTGGGTTCAAACCTTTGTGCCAAACATACAAAAAGACCCACAGATTATCAATCAAAAGGCTGCGTGACTTTCCCAACCTCACATACCCAGCAGCATGTCTCAGACATAGTACAAAGAATCACTTGCTTAGTAGAATTTGGCACAAATTTGAGCCTCCCTGACTCCCAGCCTTTACTTTTCTCTGTGTTCTTTTCAACATTCTTTTGTATCTCTATTTCTATAGGCATTTGTTGAATTTTAATATTTGTATTGCTTTATACATCTGTACATATGCATTTTCCTACTGATATCTTTCTAAGGACTCCATAAGCATCTGCTATGAGCTAGGCACTATTCTAGGCCCTTCAAATATTTATCTGTCCATCTTTTTCTGTCTTTCTCTTTGCTGATCTTGTTTGCTGACCATGTAGATATCCAGATTTTTTCCCTTTTCCTTTAATTGTCTTCATCTCTGTCTTTTCCCATACTTCCTTGACCTGACTGACCATAAAATACGAGAAACATTTTATATTTTGTTTTTAAACTAGAACACTGTTTTCCAAGCTTAAGAAATAATTTCCTATTGAATGATTTTCAGATTTCTAACACTGTACCTTGAATTTCTTACCAGGCACAAATAGTCACCCCTCCACAAATGGATTTCCCAGCCTTTGCTAATGCTGTTTGTCAAATGGAGCATTCTCTCTCTGCCTGGCTTGACGAAGTTCTTTGGATGCCACACACTGTGGCCTTTGCACCTGTATCTCCTATATTAACCACAATACCTAGTTCACAGAAACAACTCACGATAATGTTTCTCATATTAAAAAATAATAAATAAAAAGAGAGGGATAATGGAGATGAAAATAATTAATGCACGAGCCAACCTACCACGATGAATCTCAACATTCAGTATGATCAATATGCATTAGAAAAGCAACACAATCTAAGATGCCCATTACATGGTGCAGTACCTTTCCTGTTAGTTTATGGGCCGATATGGAAGCAAATTCCTCAGTTTAGGTTGAAAGGCTCAGATAGAAACAGAGAGGAAAGGAACACTGATAAGGAAGAACTCCCAACTGTCACTCAGAAGGAATGGGGAAACTCTGGAATCGTTTGTCCTCGGGAAGTTAAAGCACTGTCAGAGGGCGGGGTAGAAGCAACTGCAAATAATTTGCCTCGCTGTTAATCCTTCAGGGGAAGAAAACCTGTTGTAAGTGGAAAAAAGTAACAGCTGCAGTTCCAACATCACATTCCACAGAAACTGACGAGAATTGAAACACTCTGTGATAACACCAGCAAGACACTGCCAAAGAAAAACACCAGCGAAGGTGATGTGGAGACTTTTCTCTCTTAGAAAAGTGAGAATTCAGCCACAGAGATCTGGGAGGCCTTCGTGGGTCCGAAGGTAAAGGAGGTAGCATCAGAAGCCCACACCAAGCCGTACCAGAGTGCCAGAGCACTGGTGTCAAATAAAATCAAGAGAAGTTAAAGAGCATGTTCATCGGTCCGGATCCTACCCAGGTCCAAACTGGTTCACAGCTCTAGAGGGGGCGATTTACCTACAACAAACAGTGGAAGCATCTGTGGTCTGCTTTCTCGGGAGTCAGTCCTGCAGCTCATTCAGGAGACCCTGTGAGCTGTCGGAGAAAAGCACTCCTAGCAAGCAAGTGCTGCAGACTGAGTGGGTGGATTTTTATGGCAGCTAAATGGACCGACTGTATCTTCAGAACGAGACAATATTTGGCAATATTACCATGCAATGAAACTACTTGGGGTGCTTGTTAAAAGTTCAGACTTCAAAAATCAGACATTTGGACCTCAGCTCCTTTCTATTGAATCAAGATTTATGAACAGGAAGGCTGAGTGTCAAACAATTAAGAAGTTTAATTTTTTAAAAAATGTTTCTCGGGCCAGGAGTTAGCTCAGTGGTTCCGGTGCCGGTCTTGCAAGCGCAAGGACCTGGGTTCGATCCCCGGTTATCACATACTATACTGGGTGTGGAGACTCAC